>CAUYQV010122118.1:0-10153 GCA_963574575.1 Galagoides demidoff
GAATTGGAAAATGTGCTTCTTAGCAAAGTATCTCAGGAATGGAAGAAAAAGTATCCAATGTACACAGCCCTTTTATGAAACTAATCTATAGCTCTCAAACAAAAGATACAACTTAAATCTAGCCCAACAATATGGGGAGGGGGTGGGGAAGGGGAGGGGAGAAGGGCGGATGGGTGGTGGGATGGTGACCAGAAAGATCACCTATATATCTGTCTAACAAGGGTACAAGTGATCTAGAACTAGAATATAAATGTTTTAATACAATGACTAAGCAAATAACATGAAATTTATGTTAACCAGCTTAATGAAAGTATTTCAAATTATATATTAAAACAGGACAATGTACCCCCCCAAAAAAAAAAAAAATAGACAAAATGACACAGAAAGACAAGTAACAAAACAAAAACAAGCAATAACAATGACAGTGACTGGAATCTATTTCTGAGATATGGTACCAAACAATATGAATAGTCATACCACACAAAGTATCTAAAAATATACCAATACCAAAGTTGCTTACAAGACTAATCACCAATAAAATGTTTCTCTCATCAATCTTAAATATGGAAAGGACATAGATCTTTTACCATCTGCTCAACTGAAGCCCCCAAAGAGAGAAACACTGGGAGCCCAAATGGTAAGTAAAATATCTCACCAAGTGCCAGCTGGTGTCAGGGTTTGAATCCTCCTGATGTGATTTTTGGGAGCATAGAGGGGCTTTGAGAACCTGTCCATACACACGATATAGGGATCAGGGAGAAACCTGTCCTTTTCCATTTGGTTTGTTTGCTGAAACATCAACTCACAATTATGGTAGATTAAGAAGAGAAAGATTTGTTTTTATATACAATATACATGGGGGGATCATAAGAATGATTACCCAAAGTCTCAATGATGATCAGACTTTTATAGATGGCTTTTGTAATGGAGGGGGAGAATGTGGAAAATACTGGTGCAGCAAGTGGTTGATAGGGGGGGGATGTGTGTAGATGGGGAACAACCAATTGGTTTGCAGATTAAACTGACAGGATTTGTGCTTCAAATGACCTAGATGTCAGGTCCATTACCATGTTTAAGGAAGTCAGCAGCCCTTTATAATTCTAAATCAGGTTTCTCAGGTTTTATGTAAATAGAGGAAAAGCTTCTTCCAATGCTTACTGATCATGAATGGGCTTTAACTCAAAATATTCATTATACCAAGGAATCATATTTTTGGGTGAATTTTCCTTAGCTCTTTGACATGTAAATTATTTACCACTAAATTTCACCATCTCCTTGGCCTTTTAGAATTTGTTTCCATACCCTCAAATTATTCCTGAGTATCTCCTAAGAACAATGGAATATGAACTATCAGGTCTTGGGATTGGAAACACATGGAAAAATATTTGTTATCAGTCTCATTAGAACAAAAATGAACATAGCATTCACAGTCACAATGACCTGTCAATTTGCCTATAGTTACCTTCTTTGTGCCCCTTAAATTCAGGTACCCTCTAGACTTTAGAGCAGACATTCTTCTTTTTTTTCCAATTGGATACCATCCTATCTCCCTGCTCTCTGCTCTCTCTCTTTCCCTTCACCTTTCTAAAATACAAAATATACTTTTTTATTCTAATCTCAACCCAGATAAATTATTTAGTCATCCAGTGTACAGCACCTACTAAGCTTTTCTACCCTGACAATTCTACATCTGATAAACACGTTTATAACCAGTACCTCTCAGTGAGATATTTAACAAAGTCCAGTGACACAGACAAGAGGTCATCTATAGTTTATAGGCTTAAGTTTTATCAGTCATGTGTCCAATACATTGATTTTGAGTCATTATTATTTTTTTTCATTTTTTCTTTATCTGCCTATCGTATACCAAACCTTTAAATATCAATGGGAGAGTTGGCAGGTACAAAACCTTTTGTCCATCACCATATTAGGAAAACAAATGAAATATTGAACTTAAAAGGTGTACCTTAGGTTTGAGGTTGACTTTCAGGAGTTTGATGTTGCAGTGAGCTATGATGACTGCATAGCACTCTAGCCTAAGAAACACAGAGAAAGGGCTTAGTCCCCATAGCTCAGTGGTTTGGGCACTGGCCAAATACACTGGAGCTGGCAGGTTTCAACCTGGACCAGGCCTGATAAAGAACAACAACAACAACAGCAAAATAGCTGGTAGTTGTGTCAGATGCCAGCAGTCCTAGCTACTTGGAGTCTGAGGTAAGAGGTTTTCTTGAGCTCAAGAAGTCGAGGTTGCTGTGAGCTATGATATAACAGAAACCTTGCCTCAAAAAAAAAAGTGTGTATTTTACAACAATTAATTTTTTAAATTCTTTTTTAAGAAAAGTGTGCATGAGTTCTCCTTGAGAACAGACACTAAGAAAGGGGCTTTAAGCAGGGTGAAAATAGCAGGCATGTTGAACCAGGTAGTCTGGAGGGCCCATAAGAATGTGGGTATGAAGTCTCCCACATAACAAATGACCAATAGAAAGACACCAATGGTGTCTTTGATTACCAATGGTATCAATGACCAATGGGAGAGGGCAATGCTGCCTGGAGGCCCAGAGAGGCCAATGAAAGACTTACAGACAATTTCAAAAGGAGAGAGTATTTATACTCCTGCCTGCCTTTGCCTCTCTGTCCCTCTCACCTTTTCTCCTCCATGAGAGGGACCTGCTTTCAACTCTCTTTGGAAATGCTTTAAACTTTATCTTTGTTCTTCTTAAATAACATCTTTATTTGTTACCTGAAACTGACATAGGTCACTCTTACTTTCTATCCACATTGGCTGAGAAGTTCCAGGTTTAGTCCCAGTTTCCACTTACTTTTGCTCTTAGTTACTGCTGTGCCTCAGCCAAACTTTACTAGAGCTCATCCCAGTAATTGAACCAAGGCCACTGGGTTCAAGGTACTTAGTCCCTTGACTCCCAACACTCCTACTCCAACAGATATCCATTTCCTCAGAAGCACTTAAAATTGAGGATTCCTAGGAATGCCCTACAAACTACTGAAAGCTACTGTTTGTATAAATGCACAGCTTCTGCATAAGGCAGAACAAGCTATTAAAATCAGAGCACCCACTCAAGACAATAGAACAATATTATACCCAGCTAATGTTTTCTATTTTAAGTAGATGCAAGGTCTCTACTCTTGCTCAGGCCTGGTCAAAATCCTGAGCTCAAGGGATCCACAGGCCTCAGCCTTCTAGAGTGCTAGGATTGCAGGTGTGAGCCACCAAACCCAGCCTCATGTCAGTAATGTTTCAGGGAACCTTTAGGGGACCAAGAGCCTTGGTCACTAGCCTTTCTACTTGTACTTCCTATTACTACACTACAACATGCTCTTAAACACTAATATTAAAACAGAGTACCCATCCCTCCCTCCCATAGATATGGAAGTGTAAAATTGAGAGTGGAGAATATGTAACAGAGGAAATGCCCTGATAAAATAGCAAAAATGTTTTCAGTCTCTTTAACTCTTTGTAAAACTGAGACATGCATCCCTAACTTTGGCAGTAGTCCAGAGGGTCAGGGAAATGTCTTTGGTTATTTTGCACTAGGAAGGTGGGCCTGGAGGCTGGGGCCTGGCTGATTGGTTGAGTTGCTGAACTGTTGAGCTGGAGGATAGGCCACCCAGGTGGGCAGCAGAGACAACATTTGTATATTCAGCTATTATGGGACATTCACTGTAGTTGAATAACATTAGACCCTTTCCCTTAAGAGCTCTGTGATAGTAGATTTGGTGGCTTGTGCCAGTGATCCTAGCATTCTGGGAGGGCCAAGCAGGTGGTTTCCTTGAGCTCTGGAGTTACAGACCAGCCTGAGGAAGAGGGAAACTCCATATACACTAAAAATAGAGAAAACGAACTGGGTGTTGTTGTGGGTGCCTTTAGTCCAAGCTACTGAGGTGGCTTAGGCAAGAGAATCACTTGAGCCCAACAGTTTGAGGTTGCTGGGAGCTATGATGGCAAAACACTTTACCCTGGGTGACAGAGTAAGACTCTATGTCAAAAAAAAAAAAAAAAGAAAGAAAAAAGTCCCTTTGTTTCTGCTATGTGTGGGAAAAATCGGTATTTTGAGACATATAATCTGTCGTTTTTCCTCTTTTGCCATTGAGGGAAGATAACCAGAAAAAGAAAGGTCTAAGAAAAGAGAGATCTTCTCAAGGTCACCCCAAGGATACCCCTGCAACATACTCCCCATGGTGACCTGGCTCCTAGGAATTTGTGAAACTTAACCTCCTGGTTCCTTAAAACTGATGCTTGCATCTGCTTCTGTAAAAGCCTGTAGTCCTCCAAAAGCTGGACCCTTCTTCTCCAGCTTGATTAAAACTGACCAACGAGAAAGTTACGCATGGGCTGGAGCTTTTTGACTGGAAATAAAAAGAAGATTGAGAGTGTCACAGAGCATGGCCATGTCTGGGTCTGCCCTTTTTGACTGGAAATAAAAAGAAGATTGAGAGTGTCACAGAGCATGGCCACTCTGCGTCTGCCCTTGCTTTGCCAGCTGGAATACAGCCCTTACTCTTTTAAACATGGTGTTTGGATACTCCTTCTCCATTGAGTCTCTTCTTCTTGTAACACCAGCCACATAATAGATTTCCTTTTCCTTCTCAAAAACCACTCGTTCTTCTATATTTTTTGAAGTGGTCTCCAGAACAAGTGACAGGACACTCACTACCCCTTGACAGAAGTCTATGCCTTGAAAGTTACTTTTATATTTAGAATGTATTCTATAGTTGTCTCTTAACTTCTTTACCAAAGGCCTAGACTGTCTGTCAACTGGATTCATGGGTGACCCATGAAAACTTCACTAGGATACTTTGAAAATCCACCCATAGCAGTGCTTTATCGGATTGCCCAAAAACATTTCTTCAAAACTTGTAATTAGACACATGAGTTCTTCCTTCCTTGAAAAATATTTATAGTAGGTAGATATTATAAAAGTTTATTACCTGTAATACTATATAAAGAACTCTTGGAATCACCTAAGCCCAAGAGTTGGAGGTTGCTGTGAGCTGTGTAACACTGCCATGGCACTCTACTGAGGGCAATAAAGTAAGACTCTGTCTCTACAAAAAAAAAAACTCTTGAAACTCTTTTTCCAGGAACTTGATGATTTAATCAACTTTAAAGACTAGAAATATTTTATGGATTAGTTGAGGTCTTATGCAAGTTACCCTGGCTGGACATGTCAGGTCTTTTATCCCTTCCTTTGCTTACTCTTTCCAGTATTTAATCCAGCCACTCTGTTTATGAAAAATGTAGACTCTCTCCCCTCTAAATATTTAGAAATATTCATTGTATCTGGCATAATTTTCCACCACATATATCTCACCTCTGACATCACATGAGAGTGTCTTAACTTACTACATGTGTAACAAGAATATCAGATCGATGGCACAGGTAGCCTTTTATATATATATATGTAATTTCATTTTTTTATAGTCAATGCTTTAAGATTAATTCTCATTTCACATTGGAGGAATGAATAAATATTATCTACCCCAAATAGCAGGGGTTTAGAACATGCTCTAACTTAATAGTGACCTTAAAAGCAAAAGCAAATTCAAAACCAAAATCAAAAATACCAAAAAGTGAAATAATTGTGATTTGAACTTTCAATGGGGAATTTATACATCCCAGTCAAATGATTATTTAAGAGGAAGTAGATGCCTTTTACGGTAGTGTCTTTAATAGAGCAGAATTTCATCTTAATTTTTGTCTCCTCAAATAACAGCTATGCAGTGTCAATAGTTAGAAGAATATGCTAGTCTTGCTAATCAAAACTAAAGTGCTTTAATGACCAAGAGTTCCTTAAGCCATGAGTCCTTCACCTAGAAATGGCTGACCTGGGAATCATCCCCCTAGGAGTAAGGTGGTTTTATTCAGATTGGTTATTTTACACTCTCTTCATTCTCCTGCCCAGAAAACATGCAAACATTGTCATAACCATCTTGGGCTTTATGTCTACAAGTTCTTTGGGGAGGGCATACACTCTGGCTCTAATTCTTCTAACTATTGACACTGCATAGCTGTTATTTGAGGAGACAAAAGGCATCTAACAAAAACAACTCCTCTTTCTAGTAAAACTTGGATTTGCCAAACACACCTGAAGTTTGCTCATAGCCAAATTGTTATACTCTTTCCTGTTGCTGTATGTTCTTTCTCACTGTGTATCTCTTTCCTCTTATGACTGGCTATGAATATTATTAGATAGTAATTTAGCTTTCCATCCAATATGTTAGTTCTTATTTGAGAACTATGGTCAGAGATTATTTGGATATAAATATCCTTTGTTATCTTTGTAGTACTGAAAATTTGCCAAAGTAATTGGCTGTGAAGAATGTAATAGAAGCTTTTCTTATTCTTTTATTCCTAAGATTAGTATCTTTTTACAGTAGTCTTTCTACATGATCCTTTTTTGCATATTTACTAAAATTTTGATTACATCAAACAAGACTGCTGATTTTGCTACTTTTTTAAACGAGTCTTCAAGTAAGTGAAAAAGATACATTTGTAGATAGATGTAAAATTTATCTTTTTTTTTTTTTTGAAACGGAGCCTCAAGCTATCCTCCTGGGTAGAGTGCCATGGAATCACAGCTCATAGCAACCTCCAACTCCTGGGCTCAAGCGAGTCTCCTGCCTCCGCCTCCCAAGTAGCTGGGACCACAGGCACCCACCACAATGCCCAGCCATTTTTTGGTTGCAGCCATCGTTGTTTGGCGGGCCCGGGCTGGGGATTCGAACCCACCACCTTAGGTGTACATGGCTGGCGCCTTACCCGATTGAACCACAGGCGCCGAGCCAAAAATGTCTTTTAGTGTCTATTAAAGTGACCACAGAGTGGGGTACTTTTACTCTGAGATCTTGCCCTAGAGTCAGCTTATCAGTTTCTTGCATGAGGAGAGCAGTAGCAGCTAGAGCCCATAAGCAGGGTAGTCATTTTTTTTGTCCCAGTGCAGGGGCAGTCATTAGCCCTATCTTTAGCTGGGAGAGGGCATGTTTTTGTTCTTTTTACCATTCTAAGGACTTTCTTTCCTCTCCTTTAGTTGCCTTAAATAGAGGTCTAGCCAAGAGACAAAGTTGGGGATTCAAAGACAACAGAAACCGACTGTACTTAGGAATTCCCGAACTGGTCTTGGACTTGTGGAGGTGGGGAGGAGACTAATGACTTGCCGCCTCTCTTTGCCTAGATTCTTCTCTTCCTGCTGGATAATAAATCTTAGATAAGGTACTCACTGCTGGCAGATCTGAGTCTCTTTCTTAGGACTTTATAGCCACATACTTCTAGATGTTGTAATAGACAGTCTACTTTAAGCACAGCTCTGGGGAGTTATTTTTCGCCCAGACCTGCGGCCATCGCTGGGCCAGTTAGGGCCTCAGTCCCTCTGGCTGAGTCATAAACAGCCTCTTATGGAACACTTTTGAAGGAGACAAAAAGGCTTGTTCAGTAGTGGCTCTATTGCTCTTATGTCAAACCTGTGGTCTGAGAGAGGGGCTACTGGCCGGGCGACCACTAGGTGTTCACCCCCTATATTAATTAGAAAGCCAATGTCCTTGCCCCCAATTTTTACTTGGACCATGGACTTTCTGGGGACAGCTGAGTCTGGTCTTCTTCAGTCTTAGCAGGGCCTCTCCCACTAAGTTATAGAGGGTTCCCTGCTCTTCCAGTTCTGTGACTTCTTTCTCAGGATTTTTCACACTTTTTTGCCTCTGGGGACACTTATTCTTCTAATGCTCTGTCTCTTGGCCAGTTGTACACTGATTCACATAACCTTTTATAAAACTGGCCTGGACTCTTAGGGTTTTTTTGGAGAATCTTATTTACTCGAGCCAAATTGGTGGTTTTCTGTGTCCCTTTCTCAGTTTCTGTAGCAGTGTCTCTCGGTACCAGATCTGCCAATATTTTTAGCACCACTACTCTAGGTCAGGTGGAAAGCACTTTTCTTTCTTGTCCCTGTGTTACCAGCACTGTTTCAACTTGTCTTTTTAAGTAAGGTGGGTGGCTCACTATTAGTTGTAGCCTGGTATTTTGTATGGAAACTGCTTAGTGTGAATTCTCTTTTCAGTAACTCTGTGCCATATCTCAGACACTAGGGATCTCTTTAAACTTCTCTCTGACGGCCATCTATTTCTAAAGAGGGGCCACTCTTACTCACAAAGACTCCTCAGCTTTCCCGGTGTTATAGTCACTTACAAATTTCTTCTTAAAGTGTTTCAACATAGTAGTTACGGGGTGGGTTTCCTTTGCTTGTTACTCATTTTTACTCTAGGTCTCTTTTCTGAGACATATATTTACATCACATTTTTTGGCCAGTTTCTTAGTCTCATTTAACAGTTCAATTTACTAAAACTTATAAAATGACTCATTTTATAAGTTGACAGTACAGACAAGGCTGGGATCTAATATAGGTGGGCCATTGCCTTTTTTTTTTTTTTTTTGAATTATTTTTCTCTCTCTCCAAGTTCTCTCTTTACTAAAGATAAATTACAGTAGAACTAACTCAGTTGCCAAAATAACCTGGACCTCAGTATACTGATTATTTGCATAAAGTGCAGTAAGAATTATTAGTCATCTAGACTCTGTGGCTTTGCTGGAGCCTTTTATAAGGAATTTTTAAGGCCGGACTTTTTCAAGAGCCTTTCATGAGCTCAGGTCTCATTTGTATCATAAGATACTTGTATGCATTGGGTACATTTCTCTTCTTTTGAGGTTCCCCAAGCACCTTTCAATTTTTCAGACCCAACAGCAAGAGACCTTTGTTACTTACTACAGATTAGGAAAGGTTACTGATGGGTATATGGCCAGTTTTCTAAAGGGCTTTCATTATTGGCCTTATAAAGTCAACCTTAATTTTTTAACACAGTCTGGACACTTCTGGAAATGTTATTCTAGCCAAAGCCTTGGTAAAATAATTAGTGCCTTTATCATGTCCTATAGAACAAAACAGATTCTTATTGAACTTATGCAAATAACTGTATTGTCAGAAACTAATAATACTTACTAATGACTTTTAAATTCTAGAGGAATCAAGGAGAGAGAAAAATACATGTTTTAAACTCTGCTCATAAGTACATACATTGCTTGAAAAGTTACAAATAGCTTAAAAGACAGAGAATTATTTTTTTGACTTCTGGAAAAGAGAACACAGAAATAATTAATAGTGTTAAACAAAAAGCCATAACAAATTAGTCTAGTTTCACATAACCGATTTTTGTTCTGTTTGAAGTTAGGTTAGCAATACTCATAGACATGTTAACTTTTCTAATAAAAGTTCTAAAAATCTGCTTTTAGTCTAAAGGTACTTAATTTTTAAGGATATTAGGAATTTGAATGCGAGAGAATTTGTGAGCCTCTTTCTCCTAATATGTCTTCTTCTTTTTTTAGATGAATTAAAATTATTACTGACAATATATGTTAGAACAGACTAATATTTTATAATGTTGGAACACACATGTACATAACCATAATCTACATAAAATTAATTACTATTTTATATTTGACAATATTTCCTGTACATTTTTAATTAATTAAATGAGTTCAATGTGTTTTTTTATGCCTTTCAGTGGTCTTAATATTTCAAAAAGACCAAATTTAGAGTTGTGCTTTTTGTTTTTTGGACTGAATTCAAACCTGTCAACCTCGGTGTCTGTGGCCAGCACTGTAACCGCTGCACTGTGGGCGCCACACTCAAATTTAGACTTTTGATTTTGGAAGGTTTGTCAAATATCAAAAGGCCTAAAACATTGGTTCAAATAAGATTACATGCTGAAAGATTTTAAAGGAAATACATAGTCAACTGGATCACATGTAAATTTTTTTACAATTTTTTTCTCCATTTAACCTGCACAGATAATCTTTAAACATTCGAAACCTTCTTTAATTTTTGTCCTGCCTTTTACTTTCTTATACAACTATTCTATTTCAGGACAAAATTTATTACATAAGATTCTTTCTTTACATCATGCCATTTTTCTTTCTGTCTAATTTTTCTTACTCTCAAAAACTCTCCACAAAACATAATCTCAGTTTACTATGAAGTCACCCATTCACTTGGCTAAACTGATAATTAGAAGGTTTAAAAAGCAAGAATCTTATCCTTTGATAAAGACTCAGTTTTTCTAATAATTTAAACAACCAAATGATTACATTTTA
>CAUYQV010122119.1:0-24146 GCA_963574575.1 Galagoides demidoff
GGGACCACGGGCGCCCGCCACGACGCCCGGCCATTTTTTGGTTGCAGCCATCATTGTTGTTTGGCGGGCCCGGGCTGGGGATTCAAACCCACCACCTTAGGTGTACGTGGCTGGCGCCTTAGCCGATTGAGCCACAGGCGCCGAGCCTCTTTCCAGTTATCTTAATTGCTTGAGGCTTGCCTTTCCACAACAGCCATCTTGCTCATTTCTCTGTTCCCATATACTTTTTCCTTGAATGTTCTACACATGACTACCAGCATAAGCTTTCTCAGATGTTTTTCATAAGGCTATTTTCCTGCTTTAGAAATTGTAGCACTCTTTAGCCTCTCATCAGATCAAATAATTTCTAAGCCAGAGACGCCCACAGTAGTTGTACATTGGCACAAACCTACCTCCTGCTTGCTGAGATGGGTCCTTCCTTCCAGTGCCTCCTTCCCTACTTTACACTTTCTTCCTGAGATGGCATCTTAATGTTATCACGTCAAATGAAAACACTCGGATTTGGGGGAAAAGGAACCTTCCTCATGTGCTGCTGGGGGACCATATACCGGAGGCTTCCACTTGCCCTCTAGTAATCCATATGGGCCAGTCCCCATCATAGGGTTGGGGGCGGACCTATAGAGATTACAGCAGCAAGTTGTGTGCTTTCTGGCTTCTGGGGGGCCTGTGGGGAGTGCTGGCAGGAGATAAGAGGGGGAAAAAAAGAGAGAGGTCAGGGTATTTGCTGCCCCCTACAATTCCTTCCTGTACTATTTCCTGTGGTATCCCCACACCTTTGTAATTAATTACTAATTTGAGTGTGCTGTTTGTTTCTGTTGGTTACCTTGGTTGATTTAGGGTGCAAATTGGCACATCTCCTTTGCGGGCAATTTGATGATTAACGATGGTCATGAAGACTTGTGTTCTACCCAGCGCCTGGTCTAGGGTGAGGCAAGTCAGGTGTCTCTCCACTCTCAGGTACAGATGTCATACTCAAATGGACTGGGCAGGAGAGGAGCCTCCTTGTTTCACCTGAGACTGACAGTGCTTCTTAAACTTTTGTGTGTATGTAATCACCTGGTAATCCTGTTAAAATGCAGATTCTAATAGACCTGGGATTCTGCATTTCTCTTAGGTCCCAGGTGATGTTTATGCTGCTGCTTGTCCTTGGAGATACTTTGAGTGGCAAGGATATTCATTGCAGTATAGGTCACAGTATTAAAAACCTGGAACAACCTAAGTGCCAACAGTCAGGAATAACTGGTTAACTTATAGCATATAATGGTACCATATAGCCATTGATAAGCCATCAACCAACTGATATTTATTGAGCTCCTTCTAAGTGTTAGGTGCTTAGAATACATTACTAGAAAAAAAGCAAAAGCAAATCTAGCTTACATTCTAGTGTGGGAAACAGATGATCAACAACCATAGACAGATACACCTTATAAAATGTTAGAAAGTGACAAGTGCTGTGGGCAAAGGCACGAGCAGGGTAAGGGTGCTTGAGGCAGAGCTGCCCAGAAGAGCATAGAGTGAGAGAGGAAACCCCAGGGTAGGGTAGGGCAGGAGCAGGTGCAGGCCATTGGAAGGATGCAGCTTTAATGCTGAGTGGTACAGGGCTCCTTTTGAGGGTTTCTCAGAGGAGTGACAGGATCTGACCTGACACTTCACAGAGTCTCTCTCTTTTGCTGTAGTCACTATGAGAGATGGGTGTGACACCAGTATATTGAGTGGGGATGCTGGAAAGGGATCAGATTCTGGAAATGTTGTGAAGGTGCTGATGTTGAAAATTAAATTTTTGAGACATGGAAACATGGTTGCAATATATTTAACAGTAAAAGGAATGAAATTTTTTTAATGTAAAAGAGTAAATGATGGCGGTGGGGTATGGAAATGACATTCACCAAAATGTAATGAGTATCTCTAATTAAAGGGGATTCATTTTTATTTTTGCTTACCTCTATTTTCTAGAATACACATTAATTTTATAGAAAATAGAAACTTTACAAAAAAATTTTTGCTTCTTTCACCACATAATTTTACTGCATGTCCTTCATTCCATCCAGAGTACTCATTTGCATCATATTTTATGGATACTAATGTATAGTTTATACTTCAAGTCTACAATGTGCTTTGTAATTTTTAAGTTGTTTGTCTAGCCAACTAGAATTTAAGATCCTTTGAAATTCAGATTGCATTTTGATTTTCTCTGTGTTTCAGCTTATAACAGATTCTTCCTGAATGCTTATTGAACAAATTATTCTAATTCTTTTGCACAATGACTGGCTCATCCAAAACAGTTTTATTTTTCTAAATCTGCAGAAATCTATTATTAGCATATTTGAAAGACCAAAGAATGATTGTCTAATTCTTTAAGGTTCTCATTTCTTCTTCCTCATGTTCTCATTTCCTATTCCCTCCCCAAGTACTCTCTCTACATGTCATCAAAAAGTTCTTAATTGGAGCTGTAGTAAAGTTGTGGTGTCAGAGCACACTTTTGTGCTTACTGGTATCAGTTCTTCAGTTAAAACCCTTTTATATAAATTGTTCCCTCTTGTCTGTGTGGAGTTATAGGATATAGGTCCCTTGGGTTTATTTGTGTATTATATGAAGTGGGGAGGAGGCTCACAGGGCAAGGGGCCATTTCTGGATTACACCAGGAAATATGGAAAAGACCCCTCCAACAAAGCTTGCCATAGATGCCACAGACCCAGCTTTTTTGGTTACAAATAATGTATGAATAGTTACTGAGAATTAAAATTACTTTTTTCAAGGCCATAGTAATGGTTGGTAACTAGTGTTCTTGAAAGGCTTATTGTCTTTAATCTCTTAAAGCATGTTGAATTCCAGTAAATGTGAGGTCAGGGAATGGGCACAGAGGGACTCTGATAATAAAGTCATATAGCAACTTTTTATTTTTATTTTTTATTATTTTTTAAGACAGAGTCTCACTATGTCATCCTCATAGAGTAACGTGGCATCACAGCTCCCAGGAACCTCAAGCTCTTGGGCTTAAGCCAGTGGTTCTCAACCTGTGGGTCACAACCCCTTTGTAACAATGAAAATACATCGCGGCTTTAGGAAGGTTGAGAACCACTGGCTTAAGCAATTCTCTTGCCTCAGCCTCCCAAGTAGCTGAGACTACAGGCACCCACCACAATGCCTGGCTATTTTCTTGTTGCAGTTGTCTTTGTTATTTAGCAGGCCCGGGCCAGGCTTGAACCCACCAGCCTCAGTGCATGTGGCTGGTGCAGTAACCACTGTGCTACAGGCACCGAGCCAATAGCAACTTTTTAGTTAGTGCTTTTAGGAGTGGGTTTAAGGAGACTATCTTAGGGATTGGGGGGTTGAGAATGTTTATCTTGTTTAACTTCTTTTATATCTGTCTTTGAATCTTTATCAGGTTTTGAGAAAGGAATTTGCTTAAAATATATCCCACATTTGAGAGGTAAGAGGATGCCAAATCTTAGGGTCACATAATTCAGAATTATCACTCTTGATGGACAGTCTACAGATAGTAGTTCCAATAGGTAGATAGTTGAATTCTGAACAGATTGCCCTAGTGAAGCCTTAAATATGAAACAAAGAAATAGGAAAACCTATAAAGAACTTCTCAAAGGAAGTTAGCTTTTTATTATTGCTCAAAATTTGCAAGTTTAACTAAAAAGTTATAAAAACAGAATGAGAAGGCTAAGTAAATACATTCTAACATTTTTTTAGCAAGGTTTGTCAATAGATTTTTCAGTGTTAATCTGAATCTTCTTTGTTGATGTGCATGTTAGATTTTACGTAGTTCTAGTTGGTATATCTAGGCATGTTGGTCCTGAGCAGGCATTCAGGGATCCAGTCTAGTTCCTTGAGTCCCTGGGGCCTAACACAGTGCCAACCCCTAGTAGGCATTCAAATACATGTTGGAGCTAGGCATGGTGGCTCACACCTGTAATCCTAGCACTCTGGGAGGCTGAGGCAGATGGATTGCCTGAGCTCACATGTTTGAGACCAGCCTGAGCCAGAGTGAGACCTCATCTCTAAAAAATAGCCAGGCTTTCTGCAGGCGCCTATAGTCCCAGCTACTTGGAAGGCTAAGGCAAGAGAATCAGTTGAGCCCCAGAGCTTGAGGTTGCTGTGAGCTATGATGCCACAGCTCCCTACTAAGGGCAACAATGTGAAACTCTGTCTCCCAAAAAAATAAAAATAAAAAGAAAGAACAAAAACCAAGTACTTGTTGGATATTTGAATACATAACTTTTAGAGGAAAAAAAGCCTGAAGTCACTTGAAAACCGAATTTTAATATTGATGATATTGTGAACACAATAGTTTTCCTCTTTAGTAACATGATGTCAGGATTCTACTGAGCAGGAATATAGTGTAACCTCATGTTTCCTGGAAGCTAGCCCTTTGCTTGTAGAATTACCAAAGGAAGACAAATCATTTACCTAATATTTATAGCTTTCTTGCTAAGGTGGGGGGCAAATTGGAGCAAAGAGCTTAGAAAATAAAATAGCTGGTGGAGTTTTCATTGTCCGCTAGGGAAATTGTTCAGGGGTGGACTATTTTGCTGGGGGCCACCCAGTCAGTCAGTCTGGAGTTGCAAGTCTCTTTTCATTATAGAGTCATTCATAGATTTGGGAGTTTCATGAGTAGATGATAAAAGCAATTCTGTATTCATTATTCTCTGTAACTGACAACACGTGGGGATAATTTCTCTGCCTTAGCTAAAGACTGACATCTATTTTCTCACACTGTCTTTATATCTTCCTGAAGGAAATACTGGTTAGTAAATTCATTCCCATGGTCTTTCTGCATGGGTCAGCATCAAGACAGCTAGCTGCAGGAAGCCGTGTGTCCCACTCAGGATCTAGCTGTTGTGATTGCACTGATTATGTTTCTCAGCCTGCCTTTGTAGAACATTTGTAATGTACTTATCATCAAAAAAATTCTTAAGCCTGGAATAAGCAGACTGTTAATCAGAAAATCAGTGATTATTAGCATCTTTCACTTAGACAACATTTTCTTTTATTAAATGAGAGTGATTCTTACGGATTTTTGACTATGTTGATCAAATGTGGTTGCAGTTTTATTTTTAGAAGAGTCTAAGACTGGGGCTGTGGTGGGTAATTAACCAGGAGATGGTTGCTGGCTGGTGGGAGCAGGTCTGGAAGATAAGCTGCTGGCAGATTGTGTGTTATTCTCATACTCTGTGCTTCATGGCACTGGAGAACTTTCAACTTCCTTTTTTAATATTAGCTTTATTGAGATAAAACTCACATATTGTACTATTTACCTATTTAAAATGTACAATTCAGTGCCTTTTGGTATATCCACAGAGTTGTGCCACTATCACCACCACATTCAATTTTTAGAATATTTTTATCACTGGAAACGAAACCTGTACCCAATGGCAGTCACTTTCCATTTCCCTTCCACTCCTCCTTCTGCCTCAGGCAACCATCATCCTATTTTCTGTCCCCATTGTTTTGCCTTTTCTGAACATTTCATATAAATAGAATCATACAATATGTTGTCTTTTGTGATTGACTTCTTTTACTTAGCATGATTTTCTTGAAATTCATCTGTGTTATATCATCAGTGGTATCATCATTCCTGTATATGACTGAATAGTATTTCATTATGATATACCACATTTTATCCATTCATGGACATTTGGGTTGCTTCCACCTTTTGGCTATTATGAATGATGTTGCTATAAACCAGTGATTTTTGACTGCCCTACCATGGCACACTGATGTCAGCAAGATTCACTGACAGGAAAATTTTTAAAGATCATTAATTAAATTATTTTTGAAAGAAGTTTAAAGCACAGTAAGTGTAGTCTTCTTCTTTTTTTTTTTTTTTTACTATTTTTTTGATCAACATACTTTAAGTGTACTGCAGAAATTTAACTGTAGGTTCAAGTGTGCCACCAGATTTAAAAGGTTGAAAAACACTGCTGTAAACATTTGTGTACAAGTTTTTGTGTGAGCATGTTTCCATTTCTCTTGGGTATATACCTAGGAGTGGAATTGCTGGGTCAAATGGTCACGCTAGGTTTAACATTTTGAAGAACTTTCAGACTATTTTCCAAACTGGAAAACTGCACCATTGATGGTACAGTCATGTGTGAGGGTTCTAATGACACTTATTTTTATCTTTTGATTCTGGCCATCCTAGAGATGTGAGGTGCCTATCTCATTGTGGTTTGATTTATATTTCTCTCATGGTTAATGAGGTTGAGGAACTTTTCATGAACTGCGTGGGTATTTGTATATCTTCTTTGGAGAAATGGCTCTATAGAGTCTTTGTCCACATTGTATTTGAATTATTTGTCTATTTATTATGGAGACTGGGGGATTTTTAAGGGAACTGCTTTGGATTAGTGTTTTTCACTTACAATCTCATTTTTTAGTACTTGGCCACATATACCTGCATGACTGTTTTAGTTTTTTATTGTTGCTATAACAAATTACCACGTAATTAGAAACTTAAAATACTTAGCTGTTAGCTCAGTTTCTTGGGTCAGAAATCTAGGCCGTTAGTTGCTCTGGTCTCATGAGACTGAAATGAAGGTAACAGACAGCCTTCTCTTCTGGAGACTCTGGGGACGAGTCAGGTGCCAAGCTCATTCAGGTTGTATCAGAATTTGGTTCCTTATAGTTGTCGGACGGAGGTCCCGTTTCCTTACTACCTTATAGTGGAGAGCCCCTCTTAGCTCTTGGGGGCCTCTCTCTCGTTTTGTATATGTCTCTGTCTCTCAGAACTGGCAGCAGCACACAGAGAGATCCTGAATATGCTTGGAATCTCCTGACTTTTCCATCTTCTCTTTCTGCTTATAAAAACTTTTCTGATTACATTAGGCCTGAGCAATAATCCAGGATAATCTCATTTTGAGGTCAGCTGGTAACCTTAATTATATCTGCAAAGCTCTTTCACAGTAGATTAGTGATTGATTGAATCACCAGAGACATCTTTTAGTATTCTGCCTATCTGGACAGCTCTTGACCTGCCCTATTGCCCTAAGGCCTTTTAGTGAGGAGGCCAAAAACAAGTGGTGAGGGTTATGAGGCCTGTCAGAATAAAAGTAGAAGATAAAACCTACAGAAGAGGCTAGTTTGATCTGCCCCATTCTTTTTCTTAGTTTTTATTACAAATTAGTATTTCCATTATTATAAGCTGTGGTTACTTTGTCTAGCTTCAGGGGTCAGTGGTTCTCAGCTGGGGTGGTTTTACTCCCTAGGGGACATTTTGGTTGTCACTAGTGGTGGGTATTGCTGTCATCTAAAAGGTAAAGATTTTGCTAAACATCCTACAGTACACAAGACAGCCCTCCAAACAGTTCCAGCCCTCAGTATGCCGAGGTTGAGAAACCTTGTCCTCTGACAAAAAAAAAGTTTTCTAGTAGCAGAATTACACTGTTATGTAAATAACTGATGTTCTTAATGATGATTTCCTCCCCCACCAAAAACCTACAAAACCCTGATGTATCCTTTGTGTAGATTGTGTCGTTCTATGTTTGTTGAATTAATTTTAACATGTTGTGTGGAAATTTAGTCTCATTTGAAGCATCAAGAGTACTTTTGTGTCTTAGTGCATTTTAAACTAGTAGTGTACTTATGGAGATTTAAAAACTGAAAAAAGGAGGAGAGGGAGGGAAAGGAGGAGAGAGAAAAAAGAGGGGAAGGAAGGAGGGACAATAATAAACATCCATGTGTTCATTCCCCACAATTGAGATTGGTAATATTTGTTGTATTTACTGTAGGTATTTCTTCCCCTTTATTTGCTTCTGATGTTTCTCCGATATTCCTCTCTCCTTTCCAGTTCTGGTATTGGAATAGACTGCTTAGACTGGAATCTTGAATTCACCTTTCTCCAGCTCTGTAGTCTTGAATAAGTTGCTTTCAGTCATTCATTCCACAAATGTCTGACTAGGCACTGTTTTCAGCATAGGAATAGGGCTGTGGCCAAGACAGACTTCTTGCCATTCTGGGAGGTAGGCTGATTAGGTACAAATAATGAATAAGTAAAGACATACATAATGTCTAGTGATATGTGGTCTGCAGAACTGTAAGTCAAGGTAATAGAGCTGAAAGCTGCCTGGGATGGGCTGAGCTGTATGGTTTGAGAGGGTAGCCTCTCTGGTTAGGTGACCTGTGAGCAAAGACTTTGCAGAGGTAGCAGGACATGCTGATGTGAAGGGAGAGCATGCTCCCAGCAGAGTAAACAGTGCCTGCAGAGGCCCAGAGCCCAGGACTGTGGAGACAGCTGAGAGGCCAGTAAAGGCAGAGCAGAGCGAGAAGCGGGGAGAAGAGTTGGGTGTGGGGTTGCAGGATGGGGAAAGATTGTACAGTCCTGAATGCCACGGCAGAGAGTTTCTCTTTAAGATAGAGTACGACAGGAAGCCCTTGGAAAGTTTAAGTAAAGAAGTGAAATGATCCAACTGTATTTTCAAAAGGACCATCCTGTGTGCTAAGTGGGGAATGTAGACAGAGCAGGGATGGGAAGTAGGTGGTGGGTGAGAAGGCAGGCAGGGAAGTTGCCTGCCTATGGTTCAGACTGTTCAATTAGGTGAGAGCAGTGGGGGTGCTAAGAGGTCATGGGAATGCATATCATATTTTTCATCATTTCACTAGCCTCAACTTTTTCACCTATGAAATAGAGATAATAATTATAGCTGTCTCATGGCTGGTGTGGAATTAAATGGGTTAATGCTTGCCAGACTTGTGCCTAGACATAGTAAGTGTTAATTTAACTTTAACCTCATATTGTTCTTGCTGCTTAATGCTACTGCCGTGCTTCCCTGCCCCTCCCCAGACACCAGCATGAACTGGCTATCTATTCAGTATTCATATTTTTGTACTTGTATTACCTATATGCAAATCCATAACCAATATTTTTTGTTTTTAAGAATTTATATAAATGGTATCATTTTGAATGTATCCTTTAAAAAATTAATGTGCTCAGCATTATGTTTGCATTCTGTGCCTATTAATACATACAGTTCATTTAACCCATCCCATTACTTGCCATAATTTGCAATCCATCCCCCTACTAAATCATATTTAGGTTGTTTACCATGTTCTCTGCTACCAACAGTGCTGCCCTCTGTGTCCATGTCCACATTTCACAGGGTACTGTGGTCAGAGTTTCCCCAGGATATATGCTTAGATGTGGAATTACTGGATTAGAGCTATGAACAGTTCCCGCCTTGCTGGGTGCTGTCAACTGTTACTTCTCATGGAAATTCTTAGTTAACAAGGCTCTTAAGGAACTCGAAGACTGTATTCCTTATTTTAGACAAATGAAAAATCCACTGTGTTTGTGTAGCTGGATTACTGGGGCTTCATATTAAGAAACATGAAATCTTTCATTTTTTCTTGGCAAGCCTGTTACTATCTGGTTTTGCTTGACAACAGATGGGGACAGTAAAATCACATGAGGGCTCTTGGAGGTACTTGGCTTAGTTAGGCTCCATCCCTAGAGACCCTGATTTAATTATAATTAATCTGGGGTGCAGTCTTGAGGTTGTAAGCTATAAAACTCTCCCAGGCGGTTCTCAGGCATAGCTCTTGCAGAGAACCACTGGTTTGGGGAGACAGCACTTGGATGTTAGTGTGAGATAGACTCACCTGGGGAGGAAGATGGCAAAGCCTGAGGATTTGGCAGACACTTTCTGTAGATTAATCAGATGGTGGATATTTTAGGCTTTGCAAGCCAAAAGGCAAAATCAAGGGCATTATGTGGGCACCTATAGAATAAGAGAGAAAACAAATTCCCACACATTAATTGATGAAATTCAAAATATAATAGTGACAATAGAGTAGTATTTTTTTAAGACTGGTATACCAGTTAGAAGCATGGAATTCTTTTTGCAAGAGGCATGATATTTCACTTAGTTGGGATTCAAAGTTGATGTTCCTTACCATCAAATCAACTACAAATGTTCTTCTGTAAAAACCCCTAGCTTCCAGGCTACACAAAACTGAAGAAATGGGTTGGCCCACATGCCCTGCAGGAGATGATGAGGCAGAAGTGTCTGCCTTGTTTCTGTGGTACAGGCAAAACAGCATTCCCTCCAGCTCCTGGCTGTTCTTGGCCTGAGGTAGAATGGGGAGAAACTAATTCAGACTGGATTATCGGCTATTTAAGACTAGAGTCTCAGATGACCTCAGAATAACAGTGAATGCTAGAACTTTAAATTTGCTAGTAAACATAAAAAAACAATTTCTTAGAAGCTCTGCTCTCCCCTAATTCTGGTGATTAGGGCATAGGTTAAGTAGAATCTTCAATTTTGTCATATTCTTGACAGATTACAGAAAAATCTGAATGTGCCTTCACCTTTTATAGGTAGGTAAATGAATAACTTGAATTGCCAGGCTCCCAAATGGGCAGTTTGTCTACTTTGGCAGACTTTCAAAGATTTTTTGATAAAATAATAGTTTGACATTAAATCTCTCCTATTCCTAAATTATACTTTATATTTTTAAACAGTAGTCAAGGAAAAATCCAAAAGACCCATGTGGGGCCTGGGCCACCGTGATAGTCCTGTGCTCACCACTCCGTTTAGAATCCTCTCCCCCACATCCTCCAGCCTCTCTGATGTTTTGTTTAGTTTTTCAAAAATGCTAAGCTCAAGGCCTTTGCTCCCAAGATTCTTTCCACTAGGAAGACTCCTCCTGCTGCCTGCTGGCTGCCTCCTCCTTATCTTAAAGTCAGCTCACATGTTACCTTCTTAGGGGCCTTCCCTGACAACCCTTTTTACTTAGAGCAGCAGCCCCCTTTCCTTTCTGTCTGTGGGTTGCTTTTTCTTCTAGAGGATAATCATAGTTGCTGGACTTCAGTTTTGACTTATTTTTCTATTGATTTGCTTTTCATATTACACCTCCCCTAACATGTAAGCCTCCTGAGGGAAGGGGCTACACCTTCTTATTCACTTGCTGTGTCTTTGCTGCCTGCTACTGAGCCCCTGGTGACTTTGGTGGTTGAACTGGACTGGATTGAAGGATTTGAGTGTGGAGGTCCTATAATAGGGAAGGGACTAGAAATGAAATGGCAAGTGTGTCACAGGCGCCATACACTGGGTGAGGAATGAGACATGTTCTGTATGTTTGTTCTTAAGTTGAATTTATATGCAAGTTGGAAGAGGTACATTTACCTTTTACCTGTAATGCCTCCATTCATAAGTGCAAGTCATACATGAATTGGATGTTTGTAACTCAGAGACTGCATATACTTAGCATACAGCCTAGCAGGGATGCCTAGAAATAATATCAGCGTGCTGTGGAATAGAAAAGGCATAAACAGGTGCTGGAGGAGAGCATAGGAGGGTGCTTATGAGGTTTTCTGGGTGAGTCTAGGAATCCTTTCTAGAACATGTGTTAGACGTAGGCTGATAAACTTTTGTAGAAGGCTGTTTTATATATATAAGGAATTTATATCTGGAGAGTGACTGACACAGGGCCTTTTAGAGTTCCTTCTAACTCTGAGATTCTGTGCCATGGAAAAAAGAAATCAAGCAGGAAAAGGAAATAGGAGTTTTGTGGTAGAGATTCAGGTTTTTGAATAGGATGATCAGGTAAGGCCTCACTGAGAAAGTCTTTTGAATAAAGACTTTATGGTTGCAAAATAAATGTCCTAAAGTCTTGGTTTGTGACTTTGATTTTATTTGTAAGCTTGGATGAAGTTGAGAGGGGGCTTTATTCTGATATATTTAATTGTCTCTAATTTAGATTATTGGCACTCTTTAGGATAACCTAATTTCCATGGTTGATTCACGTGGTTCAGGAATCATACTAGATGGAAACTGAAAGTGCTGCTGTGCTGAGCATATACTGATTGCAAACCAGGGTCCAGGGTGAGTCTGACTCAGCTCTTTCCCTGGCCACAGCTTTGCTTGGCCTTGATCTCTGTATCAGTTGGGGCTCTCCAGAGAAACAGAACCAACAGAGTATATGGATTATAAAAGATTTATTTTGAGTATTTGGCTCATACAGTCATGGAGGCTGAGAAGTCCCATGATCTATGTCTGCAAGCTGGAGATGCAGGGAAGCCAGTGTGTAATTTGGTTTAAGTCTAAAGACCTGAAAACACCAGTGGAAATAGTAGAAATCCCAGTCCCAGGGTGAGAAGGTGAGGTGTCCTAGATCAAGCAGAGGGGCAGGAGAGCAGTGGATTTGTCTTTCCTCTGCCTTTTGTTCTCTTCAGATCCTGAAGATGCTGAAAGGTGCCCATGCACAGTGGGGAGGGCAGTCCACTTTAGTGAGCCCACCAGTCCCAATGCTGATGTCATCGGGAACACTCTGACAGACACATCCAGAAACAGTGTTTAATTAGGGCATCTTGTAGCTCAGTTATGTTGACATATGAAATAAACTGTCACAATCTGTGTGTTTCCCATCTTGTAGACAAGGAGTCCTTGTAGACAGGCAGAGGTAAGCATAGCCTCCAATTTCAAAATCTCATAACTAATGCGAATGCTTCCTACTTCTCTAGTTTCAGTGTAACATCTCACACTGGCTGACTGCCTTCATTTCCATCTTTTATTTCCTTTACAGATTGGTCTGCTCAGCATTGGGCATGTTTGGTTTTTCCCATCTGAGAGCTCTCCTAGAATGACAGTCATTTTGTCCCCAGCTTCTTCCTTTTGAGGTATAGAGGATATTGGCCTTGTTTCCTATACGGTGTACTTCACTTGAGTCAGACAGTGATTCCTTGAGTCTGTCTAATCCTTTATACAAACTCCCATGTCTGGGAATTTCTGTTTCCTCAGGGAAGGAGGGAAGCTGTTCCCTGCATACTGTTTTGTACCCAGTGAAATTTGTATTATGGGCATGTATTTTTTAATAATACAAAAAATAAAAGCATCACTCTACTGAGAAAGAGCATTCTATTCCAGAAAAGCTTATATATACTTACAGTTTTGAAACTTTGTTTCATCTTAGAGCTAGAAAACATAAACCATAACCTCTTGTTATTGGAGGTAAAGCAGCTATTATACATTTTAAAAGTCACTAAGTTCTTTTGATGTTGTCTGGGTTTATCCTTCAACTCATAAAAAACGACAAAATAACTACACTTTGTTTACCAGCTTCATCTTTAGTTAGAGTTTTCTAAACATGTGGACAGACAAGGTTTGCGATAAATGTCTGTGTGGTTTGTGATAAATGTCCCAAGTGGCCCTGGGAGAGCACAGTCACAGAAAGTGGCTGTGACTGAACAGGACATAAAGTCCCCTGATTTCAGCAAAGCACCAAGGTCTAATGATTCTGCAAGT
This sequence comes from Galagoides demidoff, assembly GCA_963574575.1. Taxonomy (NCBI): domain Eukaryota; kingdom Metazoa; phylum Chordata; class Mammalia; order Primates; family Galagidae; genus Galagoides; species Galagoides demidoff. The sequence goes on from CAUYQV010122119.1 coordinate 13,251, forward strand.
ATCTTAGCCACTTTAGAAGAAAAGGAAAGTAGACCCCAAAAAAAGAAAAATTGAGAGATTTATCATAATTTTGAGGAAAAGCGAATGTGAGTCCTTACGCGAAGAATTCTTTCTCGAAAACTGAAATTAGTTTTTTTGTGGAATTAGTAACACAAGGATTCACTCAGTCTTCAGATAAAAAATAGTTTGAAATGTTGGTCCTATTTATACTTTAATCCTTTCTGACTTCCCCTTAGAAGTTGTAGTACAAGGGAAACTTTCTGGAAGCTTCCCTCTACACTCAACTAAATGCTTTGTGTATTTAAAACAGATTTTCTTCCATTTCATATGGAAGTGAAATGGGACTTTTCACCTGACTTTTAATGGAGGGTATTTTTTGAGAAGTGAGCATTGGGGACCACCATGACCTAATGGACTTTTTTTTCCATAGCTAGTAGAATCCATCTGAAGGGAGCCCTGTTTCAGCAGCGCATGAAGGCAGGGGCCTTGGTGGACTGTTGAGCCCAGCAGGGCTGCTAGTCAGGCTGGCACAATCACCTCAGTCAATGTCGACCAATAGCGTTTAAGGGAGTGTTGCTCATTGGGAGCCTATCAGTAAAAATAAATCTTGTTTTACCATCCTTCTTTCTTTCTTTATAACCTTGTTAAATATGAGTGGTGCATGTTCAGGTAAATTGATTTTTCTTTGATGTCTCTTCTCAATTGATTTTTTAAGACATCTACACAGTTAACAAAAATTTGATAGAAGTTACTTCAATGGTCATGACATAAAATTTATCTGAGTAATAAAAGGCAGACTTACTACTTGTTCTGGGCTCTCTCTGCCACATTTGAGAAACTAGTTATTATAGCTGTGTTGCTCTTTCATCTTCCATGTAAGTTGACATAACATTTGCCAGTTCACCTCTGAGTATGACATAGTCACTGTGCTCTGGTAGGAGGGAAGGCACTGATTATATGCAGAGAGCCAGGTGTCAGTAAATGTAATAAAGAGAAGTCAGCCCTACCTGACTTAGGAGTTGAGCCAACCTTTTTGGACCTCAAGGTCCTCCCCTATGCCCCACTTTGCCCGATCCAGGGGCTCTTGGCCTGATTTACCTATAAGTCTATATTTGATTTTATATTCTCTTCACTTTATGCTGTTGGAAGATGAGATCCCCTCACTTGACTACTCCAGAATCATCCATTTCTTCTGATTCTCTGGCCCTACTGTCTAAAGGCCTGGCTGCTGGTGTAGGTGTCCCTGATGAATCAGAGTATTCTGGGGCCTACCTCCACATCTTTTTTCATAATCTTGCCAGTGACTACTGGGATCCATCACTTGAGATCCAGCTTTTTAAAAAATATCACTAATAGGATCTAGAGCTAAGTTCCTCCTAAAGGATATAACATGGTTATTGTTAGGGATATTACTATTATTTTACCCATCTGCAGTGCTATGTTCTGAATGTGTGTGTCCCTTCGAAATCCATGTGTTGAAATCCTAACCCCTTATCAGGTGTCCTCAAACTACGGCCTGTGGGCCAACATGCAGCCCGCCTAGGACATTTATCTGGCCTGCTGGGTGTTTTTGCCACCACTGCCTGTCCTGCTTAGCAGCTGACTCATCCCAGGGCCCGCAGTCCGGGCCTTCAGTGGTCTGAGGGACAGTGAACTGGCCCCCTGTTTAAAAAGTTTGAGGACCCCTGCCTTAGGTGATAGGGCCTTTGGAGGGGTGATTGAGTATGAGGGCAGAGCCCATAAGAATGGGATTATTACCCTTATAAAAGGGGCACCAGAGAGCTTCTTCACTCCACCATGTGAGGACACAGATGGAAGGTACCATCTATGAACCGGGAAGTGACTCTCACCAGATGCCAAATCTGTTAGCACTTTGGTCTTGGACTTCCTAGCCTTCTGAACTGTGAGAAAGAAACTTCCCTTGTTTGTATTTTGTTGTAGCAGCCCAACCAGATTAAGACATGAATAGCAAACCCTAAAAAATTAAGCCAGGTACTTCATAAGAGATCCTCTCCCCTCTTAGGTTTGACCCTTTCTAACATCAAAGCATTTCCCTACAGGGCAGTGATTATAATTATAGCATCTGTTGACTGGGGAGAAGGTATGATAATTGAACTCTGCTTTGAATTCAGTAATGCTTTTAAAAGATTATTTGTATTTTATTAATCATAGGAGCATTTATATACTTTTAAAAAGAGTAACATACAGAGGTACTACTGTGAAAATTGCTCTTCTATCTAATTTTGTCAGTTTGTAGTTTTAATTTACCTGCAACAGTAAATTAAGCTTTCTTCTTTTTGGTTGAACTTTTCTTGACCACAGGCTTTTTTCTTTTATCTTTGACATATGAAAAGGGGATGGCTTTAAAAGGAATTTCCAGGCTCTGCGCCTGTGGCTCAATAGGCTAAGGCGCCAGCCACGTACACCTAAGGTGGCGGGTTCAAATCCCCAGCCTGGGCCAGCCAAACAACAATGATGGCTGCAACCAAAAAAAAAAAAAAAATGGCCGGGCGTTGTGGCGGGTGCCTGTGGTCCCAGCCACTTGGGAGGCGGAGGCAGGAGACTCGCTTGAGCCCAGGAGTTGGAGGTTGCTATGAACTGTGATGCCATGGCACTCTACCCAGGGTGATAGCTTGAGGCTCCGTCTCAAGAAAAAAAATAAAAAAATAAAAATAAAAGGAATTTCCAGACCCAGTATACAACTAATTTTTTTTCAAATGAAGTATAGGCCAATATTTGTTAACCTTAATGATTAATCATCATATATATGGTGGGATTTCCAATGAAAAATTAGTCGAAACACTAATGATGTTTGGTTTGTGTACTTTTTGATCAATTTTGGTATAGAGCAAATTAGTAATTTTATTTTCTTTAAACTTTTCTTCAGTCTATCTTATAACCAGCTTTGAACTTTCCACCCGATCGTTGTAGAGGTGAGGGATAACATTGAGCAAGCTGGTGTGTTATTTTGGCTATTATCTTTCTCTTATAACTTATTTTAATGCTACATTAATATTCAAGAAAATTCTGTTTATATAGGCAGTAACTAATGTTAACTCCCCCACCAAATCCAAGGCTCTCCTGATTTTGAAACTTCTTCTAAGAATTCAGATTGTTTTAAATTGTTCTTTATGCTTTAATATGGAAAGTTTTATTGGAAGTATTGAATGAGCTTAGTTTTCTAGTTGGAAACAAGAGTCTTGAGAAACTCAAATGTGGGTGGGAAATTTAGACATTTTCATTTCTAATAGTTACTTAATCTATTATTTATTACTTAATGGCTGTTTTATTAATGAGACTTAGAAGGATGATGAATATAAAATATAAAAATGTAGAAAAGCTTATTTGAAGTATAGCAGCCAAATGTCTATTGATTTTCTCTTTTTTCATTGTCAGTATACGTACACTAAATTTGCTTCATTTTCAATTGCTAATTATTGTGATTTCTCTGAGGTATGGCTTGAGAATGTGACTGTGTAAATATTATTGAAGAATAGTTATTGTGAAACAAATAGATCAATTAAAAAGATAATTTGGGGCTCAAAGCCTATAGCACACTGGTTGCCAGCCACATGCACTGAGGTTCAAACCTGCCCCAGGCCAGCTAAACAATGACAACTGCAACAAAAAAATACCTGGGCATTGTGGTGAACACCTGTAGTCCCAGCAGCTTGGGAGGCTGAGACAGGAGAATCACTCAAGCCCAAGAGTTGGAGGTTGCTATGAGCTATGACACCACACCACCCTACTGAGGATGACATAGTGAAACTCTGTCTCAAAAAGAAAAAAGAAAAAACAATTTGGGATAAATTAAAGGACAATTAAAATTTACCAAGTATGAATATGTAAATTGATGCAACCTTTTTTTTTATTTTTGATGCAAGCTTTATGGAGATTAATTTGATAATATTTTTTGAAAGCTTCAAAAATGCATGCATACTTTTTAACCTAAAAGTTTTATAATTCAATAGGTAGGAATTTATCATAAGAAAATAGTCATATACATGAAAATTTGTATGTATCAAGGAATTCCTTACATTGTTGTTTATATTTTCCATGCATCAGAAATATTTCAGATGTTCAGCAATGAGGGTTTAGTTTAATTATAGCACATCCCATATGTTGTGCAGCTATTGCAAATTTTGAAATTTTTCAGTGTTCAATGATATGGGAAAGTATTTATATCGCTAGAAATGTTTTTAAAGGATTACTACATATAAATGTTTATATACCTACATGAAGAGAAAAAGAATTTCTGTAAAGAATGAGACAGATAATAGTCCAATATATTAATAACAGTTATTTCTAAGTTGTGATATTCTTGAGGATTCAATTTTCTTTTTTATGCGTTTCTATACTTCCTCTATTTTCTACAGTAAAAATATATTCTTTTTGTAATTAAAGCCAAGTTCTATTTTTAGAACTGTTACCTACTATCTGTGCACTTTACATTTTCTAGTACGAGCATTAAGGATAGTAAAAAAAGAGGTAAAGTTTATTTTAATAATATATTTTATTTAACCCAATATATCCACAGCATAAGTCTAACATGTAGTCAGTGTAAACAAAATTAAAAGAAGTTTACATTTCTCTTTAATACTAAATCTTTGGGCTCCAGTACATATTTATAATATATTTCAGTTCATAGGAGCCACATTCCTATGGCAGTAGCCACTTGTGACTAGGATAGAGCAGCCTTAGGATGTTCTAATTCTGAGCTGCTGACATAGTTTAGATGAATTAAGTTTTTTAACTGTTTGAAGATTAAAGTAGTATCTAAACTCATGAAATTTCTTCTAAGTTAGCCAGACTAACTATCCTATATGGGATATAGGCCAGTATATCCCATACTTCTAGATTTTTGTTACCGTTTTTAAAAAACATCCTGGAGATTACTAGAAATGTGTCCTCTAAGGCCAACTCAGATCTGGTTCTGGTCTCTGTACCTGCTGCTAGTTGTGTGAACGCAAACAGCAGGTAAGACAGCTGCCTCCTGCCTCCTTCTGTGTTGCCTTATCTCCTCAGATATACCTATAATAGTATAGAAGAGAGTTTGTTCTATGGCTCTAGAATCACTAAATCATGCTTGATAGCTATGTGACTTTGAGCTTCCATTTTCTCATCTGTAAAATGGGCAAAATATTGTTCACCCCACAGAGTTTTAAGGATTAAATGAACTGATGATGGTAAGCACTTAGCACAGCATCATTCATATAGCAAGCACTTAGTGTGACAAGTGGTGCATATGCTTATAGCTTCTCTAAGCCTTGTGGTCAGCGGGTTGACATTGATGCATGTCTGCATTTGCTCATTCATTTGATGCCTCAATCAGTATTTAAAGCTCTGTGGGGAAATATATGGTTTTGTGACCTCTGAGCCTTTTCTTACCACAATGTGCTGAGACTCCAAGCTTGATCAGGTTGGAAGAAAGGAGTTATTAAGGAAGAGGGGTTTTGGGGTTTTTTTGTTTATTTGAGACTGAGTTTCACTCTGTCACCCCAGATTAGAGTGCTGTGATATCATGGCTCTCAGCAACCTCAAACTATTGGACTTAAGCGATCCTCTTGCCTCAGCTTCCCGAGCTGGTGTTCCCACCACAATACCCAGCTAGTTTTTCTATTTTTAGTAGCAATAAGGTCTTGCTCTTGGTCAGGCTGGTCTAGAACTCCTGACTTCCACCTACCTCAGCCACCCAGAGTGCTAGGATTACAGGTGTGAGCCACTGTGCCTGGCTGGGAAGAGGTTTTGTTGTTGTTGTTTTTTAAGAGACAGAGTCTCACTTTATTGCTCTCAGTAGAGTGCTGTGACATCACAGCTCACAGCAACCTCCAGCTCCTGGGCTTAGACGATTCTCTTTCCTCAGTCTCCCAAGTAGCTTGAACTACAGGCGTCTGCCACAACACCCAGCTGTTTTTTGTTGCAGTTTAACCAGGGCTGTCTTCCAGCCCGCCACCATTAGGTATATGGGGCCAGCGCCCTACACACTGAGCCACAGGCCCTGCCCCAGGAAGAGAGTTTTAATCAACACTGCATGGGTGCACCTGCTACCACAAACTGCACACATCATGTTTGGGGAAGCCAAAAGGCAGTCCTTCTAAAGTGAATGTTGACTGCATGTTCTCTTCAGTGTCTTTAGAGATAGAAAATGTTGTGTGGCCACTTCATGGTTTCCAGACTACACCTTGTAATTCGTGGTGGCCCTGCAAAATGGGTCAAGAATGTGTGTTTCATCCAAACCAATCAAGTGACACTGCCCCCAAAAGATTTCACAAAGGTATTTTTATACCTCATCACACAACATCTTTCTATTCTGATATCAGTTTTCCACAAAACCCAGCTCATGGCTGTTTGGACTTTTGATAGCACAGTTCTGTTACATTTGGAGTGGTGGGGAATGAGAAAGGGGCAGCCTCGGTGTAGGCTCATCCCAGAGGGTTTGGCCCCGTGGCAGCCAGATTACAGTCTAGAGAAAAAATATGTTTTACCATTGGAACACAGTGTACCTACATGTGTGTAGATGCATACTCATGCATATTCATATCCATCCATCTATATCTTTCCATATAAATGGATCTTTTTTGCCTAAAAAGATTCTAATGAAATCCTTAACCTTTATTATTTGTAACTTAGTCAGATATTTACCATTTTATTATATTTTCAATTTTAAAATGTGTCTGCTAAATTATTTCACAATGTGGTTTCTAACTTGAATTTTGAGAATGCTGAATTCGCATGTTAAGCGATGTTACCTATTTGTGGTGTTTGCAGGCCTTTTTCCCCTTAGAATAGTATTTAGTATTGTCAAATTTCTTTAGCATTTTCTATACTTAACAGGAAGATTACATTTCCTCACATGCCAGTGTTGTTTAGCGAAATGTTCAGTGAATGACGATTCTGAGGCTTAAAACTTGACACCTGAAAGAATAGAAGAGAAAAAAGTTGGTTTGTTCATGGCTCCTGGAGGTGATTTTAGAAGTTTCCAGCCTGCTGGCTCTTGAGTTCTGAAATGTAGTATGGATTTTCACATTCTAGTTTAGGAGTTCTGAGGAAACTGGACTGATGTTGAATCTCTTTGTTTTTGTTTTTCTTTTGACTTTCAGGAAAACCTTTTCTAGGCACCTGAAAAAAGCTAATGATAGTTTGCTTCTCCTGTGTACTTCCAAACCCAGAGTTTTCCCCTAGTTCCATCTGTTCCCTGAAAATTTTGGCTTGGATTTCTCATTGTCCTATTCAATTAAATTCACCAGAAACTCGCCCAAATGTCACCTCTCCCAAGCCATTGTCTCCTCTGGATTTAACTTGGGAGAGCCTTGGTGTTCTCCTTGTACAAACTGGGTTCTCCCTGCCTTCCCTGCTCTGCATGTCTGAGCAAATTCAGTTCTCTTGGTTTTAGCCCACATCCTATGGATGGGCTTCTCTGGTGAGGGCACTCAGAGTTGCCTTCTTTGTCCTGCCTCCAGCTGCTCCCCTGCTATCTGACCCACTCACTAGAGGGTCTTTCAGGCATGCTGTGACTTGGTTGTGCTCCTTTCCCCAAACCTTTGTCTCCTGTTTTTTATAGAGTAAACCCCCAAATTTCTTAGCTTGCCACAGTCTTTCTTTATGCTAGGCTTCTCATCAATAGTGACACTTCTGCCTGTTCCTGCTTGTTCTTCCGCCTCCATTGTGGGATTTATCTGTGGAATCTGTGTCTGATGTTCTTGTTGGTCTTCTGGTATGCTTTATCCTGCTGGATTATCTTGAAAGCTCTCGGAGCAGGAGCCAAGTTTACCACCTTTCAGATCTTTGCCCCATTACCTGGCACTTTTTCCTGCAAGAGGTGAGCCCTTAGTACAGTTGCTGGTGGAACTCTGGAGGTGGCTTTCCTAGAGAAATGGTGTGCCTCTTCCACTGGAACAGCACATTTATTCCAGAGAGCAAACACAAAGAGTCATGGTGGGGACAGAGCTGGACAAGGAGGCTGTCCAGCTCTGCACTGGAAAATAGTGGAAGTTCAGGTGACAGGCATGGCTGCTCACTGCTGCCCTTTGTCACTTTTCCTCTGACCTTTAAATTAGAAGCTGTCCTGTACTTCAGTTTTAGAGAGAAATGAAGAGGCACTGTCAGTCCTTGCTCCTCACATCAACTTAAAGAAATGCATCCTGTTTACATTTCTGGAAGTATTTCTTTTATTTGGACGGTTGCCAAAGGCAAACAACTCAGCCTAGTGGGTTTTTGAAAAACAGCTTTCTGAGTACACATGCTGTTGTCTAACTGAATGAACATCCCAAACCCTTAAATTTTTCTTAATGTAACTATTTCATCCTATAGAAAAAGCCTTTTTATCTACTAGCATTTTATGCCTATCTTAGCTTTAGTATTTATTGTGGGAAGATTTTAGTAAGGAATGACTAATCTAAATAGATTTGGTTTGATTAGGGGCTAAACTAACAAAATCTATTTTGAAATGAGATAACAGTATTTGCAGTTTTTGGTCTTCATCTAGTAAAACCTAACCCCCCCTTATCCCAAAATCCACATCCCCAATAGACAGGAGAATCTTTTCTTTGACTATAAGTTTAAATCGCTGGATTTATAAATTGTCTTAAAAATACACTCTTTGAACAGTTTGAAGTGTTACATTATATTGAGATGAAGTCATCAAATTGCTGGAGACTTTAACTGTTTATATTTGAGTAACTTAATAAAATATATAGTTATTGGAAAAATTAATACTTCAGTAACATTATTTATTGACAGGACTTTTCCTCATAGTCATTAAAGAGACTTAAGTAAATTGTCTTCTCTCTTTATTTTTTTTTTTAAGTGTAAGAGTTTTAGGATTTTTCTTGGCTTTTATGTTTTAGGAAATTGTCTTTTGGGCGGCACCTATGGCTCAAAGGAGTAGGGCGCTGGCCCCATATGCCAAAGGTAGCAGGTTCAAACCCAGCCCCGGCCAAAAACTACAAAAAAAATAAAAAAGAAAGATAAAAGGAAATTGTCTTTACTGGAAAGGGATGGGACAAAATGTTTTATTTTTATAATATGCCTCCTATATATGAGTATTTTAAGATACATATTACAAGATATATACTAGTATTTTAAGTCCTTAGCAATTCTATTTAATGATATCAAAATGTGTATCTATCAGTTCTGCAGAAGTATAGTAAATACAATGTTGCCAAACACCTTAAGCTCCAATGAGCACTTACATATCTCTCTCAAAAGGAAAAAAATGGGCTCGGCGCCTGTGGCTCAATCGGCTAAGGCGCCAGCCACGTACACCTAAGGTGGCGGGTTCGAATCCCCAGCCCGGGCCCGCCAAACAACAATGATGGCTGCAACCAAAAAATGGCCAGGCGTCCTGGTGGGCGCCTGTGGTCCTAGCTACTTGGGAGGCGGAGGCAGGAGACTCGCTTGAGCCCAGGAGTTGGAGGTTGCTATGAGCTGTGATGCCACTGCACTCTACGCAGAGGGATAGCTTGAGGCTCCGTCTCAAAAAAAAAAAAAAAGGAAAAAAATGTAAACTCAGTATTTAAGTACATTCCCAAAAGCAAAAAACTTCCCTGGAACTCAGTTTTGGATTTTCACAACCAAGTGGACAGAAAGCAGTTTTTTACTAATTTAAAAGGGAAAAGAGATATTTTTTTTTCTTGATGTCCTTTTCCTCCCAGTGGAAAAGATACAGAAAGTGAACAGTAGTTAACTGTTTTAATTCAAAGTTCATCTGCACTTTTCCCATCTTCCTTGGGTATTGAAAAAGGTAAATAAGGAATCTGTTCTTTGTGTCAGTGCAGTTAATTTGGACCAGGTCCAGTTTGGTCAGGTGGCATTGTGCAGCAGAAATATAGACTGCTATTGCATAGGCCAGTTTTGTGTGTTTTTTAAAGTCAAAACTGTGTGTACCCCAATAATTGAGAAAAGCCAAATTTGTGCAGTGTTAGAAATAATCTTTATAAGTCACCGTCAGGTTTCTGAGTCCATTTTAGTCCCCTGCCTTCTTCTCTGATAGATAACAGTGAAACTTCCCGGGGTTATAGATTTGATTCAACTTGTGAGTGAGGTCATACTGTTTATGAAGTTAAACTTATTAATGTGTAAAAATAGCACCTGAAAAGATATCATGTGGATCAGATCCAATTTGCTGTCTGAATTATGTGAGTCAGGCCTTCACAGATGAGGGTGGGCTGGTGACCTGACTGGGAGGGCCAGGGCGGGAGGCTGAGATCCTATCCAAGCCCCCATTGCCAGGCTGGGATGCATCTGCCTTGACTACAGGGAGCCTTTATCTGATTTATATGAAGGTGCTGAGACCCTATGCCAGAAACCTCACCAGAGAAATCTGCTACTTTCTACAAGTTCAGATAAATTATTTTGTATGTAATGTAGAAAATAGGAATCACCTTTGTTTCTTTGAGTTCTTGACCTTCTTTGACTTTGTCCCTTTAGGAAGGCAGGAGTTTGGTGGGAAATAGTCAAAGAAAGTAGGAGATGGGGCAGGAATCAGAAGAAAACAGGATTTATTTAAATCATGTTTAAATTAGAACCTCTAAATTAGGTTCTGATCTATTGTTGCCACATGTTTAAATGAACCCGTACTTCAAAAAGCCAGTTGGGGCTCGGCGCCTGTGGCTCAATCGGCTAAGGCGCCAGCCACGTACACCTAAGGTAGCGGGTTCGAATCCCCAGCCCGCGCCTGCCAAACAACAATGATGGCTGCAGCAAAAAAATGGCTGGGCGTTGTGGCGGGCGCCTGTGGTCCCAGCTACTTGGGAAGCAGAGGCAGGAGACTCACTTGAGCCCAGGAGTTGGAGGTTGCTATGAGCTGTGATGCCATGGCACTCTACGCAGGGGGGTAGCTTGAGGCTCCGTCTCAAAAAAAAAAAAAAAAAGGAGAAGGTCTTTCTCCCATTTATT
>CAUYQV010122120.1:0-24518 GCA_963574575.1 Galagoides demidoff
TGGCTGCTATAAAAAAAGCCCACACACTGGTCATCTCATAAACAGCAGGAACTCACTCTTACCATCTAAGAAGTGCAGAAACAAGGCCACTTACACCCTTGTGTTTGTTCAAGGCCATTTTTATTCCATAGCTGGTGCTTCTCCCGTGCCTCCTGTGGTAACAGGAGACAAGGAAATTCTCCAGGTCTCTGTTAAAAGGGGATTAACATCATCCACCAGTAGCATTACCATTGTTTTTCTCTTGATTTACTATACCTTGATTATTTTTAAAAAATAATCTGGCTCGGCGCCAGTGGCTCAAGCGGCTAAGGCGCCAGCCACGTACACCCAAGGTGGTGGGTTCGAATCCCCAGCCCGGGCCCGCCAAACAACAATGATAGCTGCAACCAAAAAAAAAAAAATGGCCCGGCGTTGTGGCGGGCACCTGTGGTCCCAGCTACTTGGGAGGCAGAGGCAGTAGACTCGCTTGAGCCCAGGAGTTGGAGGTTGCTGTGAGCTGTGATGCCATGGCCCTCTACCCAGGGGGATAGCTTGAGGCTCCGTCTCAAAAAAAAAATCTAAAAATATTGTTTCTATATAGATGCTGTGTTCATAAAATCAAGAACTACACAAACAATAAAAAACAACTCTTTTAAAGACTCCATGTAGGCACCTTTACAGAGAAAGTAAACAGAAAAAAGATGATAAAATAGTACCCATGAAAACACCCATTGACAGTTGAACACTTAAGTCCATTTGCTTAAGATCCCTGCAGGTGCTTAGGTGGGGTCAGTCCCTGTGGCCAGTCTCCTCACTAGTCTCCTAGAGGTATTAAGAATTGACCAGAACATGTTATCAGCTCACTCTCTTTGGAACTCGTGAGTCCACCTTTGAACCAGTGGCAATATAATATTTTAAACAAAACACTCCTAGAAGTAGCCTGAGCTGTCAATCCTGAGACTACCTTTTTCTTATTCTGGCCTTGAAGCTATTCACCTGAGTCCTGTTCATATTAAATAAGAGCTTATCTGTTCTTCCTCATTCTAAAAAAATACTTTCAAATATTTTCTGAAAAGAACTGAAGAATTATGGGTCGGATCACTGCCACTCCATATTATAAACAAGTGTCAGATTTCATAGCCGTACAGTAAACAGGCTGCCTATGAATAGTGGCCAGATGCAAACCACAATTATTTCAAAGACAAAAAGCAGAGCTACTTTAGGAAGCATAATTCAAACCAATTCCTCTTCTGGGATTAGAAGAGTAAACCCAGAAATGAAAAACAAACATTTAGAAAGTCCTATCTTTGTTCACAAACTTACGAAGAGATTGTCATGACCACTTACCACTATTTGGTCTGGGGTAGGTGGTTATTTTTGTTAACTCCCCAGAATTTCTGTTTGGTTATCAATGTCTTTTTTTTTTTTTTTTGAGACGGAGCCTCAAGCTATCCCCCTGGGTAGAGTGCCGTGGCATCACAGCTCATAGCAACCTCCAACTCCTGGGCTCAAGCAAGTCTCCTGCCTCTGCCTCCCAAGTAGCTGGGACCACAGGCGCCTGCCACAACACCCGGCCATTTTTTGGTTGCAGCCATCATTGCTGTTTGGCAGGCCCGGGCTGGGGATTTGAACCCACCATCTTAGGTGTATGTGGCTGGCGCCTTAGCCGATTGAGCCACAGGCGCCGAGCCCATTCAAATAATCTTTTGAGCACCTATTGTGTGCCAGCCACTGTTAGGAGCTGAGAATATATGGCAGGCAAGGGTAGCCCTGCCCCTGCTGTCATTAGAGCTCACAGTTCAGTGAAGCTGGCAGCCATGAAATAAAGGATCACTCAAAAGGTGATGGGGTCCCACAAGAAGCCAGCCAGGGGAAAAGGGAGGAAAATGAAGTGATAAGCCCTGAGGTCAAGGGTCTCACACCATCCCCTGGGTAGATTCACTCACATCTCTGCATTGCTGAGGTTTCTGGCCTCTGTGATAATCTCCTGGAGCAGAACAGAGACGTCATCTGGGGGAGAGAGCAGCATGGGACAGTGATGAGACCAGGCTAGAGCTCCAAGGCCCAGCCTTCCCCCCTCTCCTTCCCAAATGTCAGCCCCCAAACCCGCCCTCCTGCCAGCCACAGAGAACAGTGGGCTCACCAAGGTGAGTGAAGAGGTTCTTTGCCACTTGCAGAAGAGCCTGGAATGGAGGAAGTGGGGATCACAAGAGGTTTGGGTTGCATAGCTACTCCTATCCAGCTCCCCCCCACCCCCACTTCCACAGCCTCAGGGTCTTCTCATTCCTCCCCTGGAGCTCCCCCAGACAGGCTGGAAACTGTCCATATCCAATTATACCATTTAGCTACTGAGTGCAGTAGTGGGGGTGGGGGTGGAATGCCCGCAGTGCAGGTGGGCAGGAGTCTCCAGAGTCCGGAGCTTTGGCATTCCCCTAGGGTTCTTGCCTCCCAGATGTTGCTATGGTACCTGTATTGAACACTAGAGGGCGACCACATACAGTGCCTGCGGTCAGTGGTATGGGTTCTGAGGAACTCCTTGATCTCCCTCTTTCTGAGGCCTCCAAGTCACTAGGCTATCTAGTTGCCTCCGGCAGGTCTGCCATTTGTTCAGAAAGACCTGGGAATTTCTCCTATGATGACTCTCTGGGGCTGAGAGCTGGGTGAGTTGGTCCCCAAGGAAGGCTGAAGGCAGGTCACTCACCTGGCACTCACACTTGAGCTTCTGCTCCTTCTGAAAGGCCAGGGTGCTGGTGAGCACTGTGCTTGTGTAGTGAAAGCAGTGCTGGATCACATGCTCATCCTGCTCGGTGAACCTGGCCAAGGGGTGGGGGTGGGGTCACCCGAGAGGGAAGGGAAGGCAGGCTTCTCTCCCCATTCTCTTAGCTTCCATTCCCCCAGAATATCAGTGAGCTATCCACTAAGTATAAGTCTCCTCCCTGGGCAGGCTCTAGGGCATAGGCACTTGGAACCAGCACAGCCACAACCCTAGACTGGGGGCCCCCTGAGGGGAGGCTCTGATGCTCCTCAAACCAAAATGTGTTTTCTTCCTTGATCTCTTACTTCTTTTCTTTCTTTCTTTCTTTCTTTCTTTCTTTCTTTCTTTCTTTCTTTCTTTCTTTCTTTCTTTTCTTTCTTTTCTTTTCTTTTCTTTTTTCTTTTTTTTTTTGTTTGTTTGAGACAGAGCCTGAAGCTGTCACCCTGGGTAGGTGCTATGGTATCACAGCTCACAGCAACCTCCAATTCCTGGGCTTAAGCAATTCTCTTACCTCAACCTCCCAAGTAGCTGGGACTACAGGCACCCGCCACAATGCCCAGCTATATTTTGCTTGTATTTGTCATTGTTTTTTGGCAGGCCTGGGCTGGATTCAAACCCACCAGCTCTGGTGTATGTGGCTGGCACCTAAGCCGCTTGAGCTACAGGCACCGAGCCAGGTCTATTGCTTCTTGAAGCCAAAGCCATAGCTCCCTACTCAATTTGGAATTTACCAAAGGAGATCAAAGTTGAGTCTCCTTCGCCAGATTAGAGACTTGCCCAGGCTAGAGTTCGTGCTCTCCTGCTCTCCCTGAGGGCCCTTCCAGCCTTAGGGAGGGGCAGTAGTACTACCCTGTCTTGTCCAGCTACAGTCCATGCTGGCCCTACTCATGGAGCTAGCTCTTGCCTGACAAGACCAACCCTAAGTCCTGTTGAGGTCATTCAATCTGGCCACTAAATGACTTGTCGTCAGGGAGCAGCACAGGGCAGTGTAGAACAATGTGGGGGGCATCATGGGGTGGGAGCCTGCCTCAGCCCCCATCTCCCTGCCCCCAGATATCCCTGCCTGGGGTCCTTCCCTCTTTTTGGCTGGCCTTAGTGCTCCCCACTGCCAGAGGATCCTCCATTATGCCAGCTATCATATGATTCAGGTCTAGATCCCAATGCCCACCACCCCGGCTCTGTTTGCACACTTTCCTTCCCATGGCATTCGAGGCCCCTCATTCTGGGCCCACCTCCTTCTCACCCTTCATCCATGGGCATTTCTCAGCTTGAGCCATACTACGATCATCATTCCGAGAAAGCTTCAGGCTCTTTCACACCTTCATGCTTTTTTCTACCCTGTTCCCTCAACCTAGAATCTATTCTAGGGTAGGAAAAAAGGATCCCTCTATGCCCTGAAAATAAACTTCAAGTCTTAAGGCAGTATCATCCATGGCCAATGTGGAGCCTGGCACAGGGGAGATATTTGGGAGGTGTTTGCTAATGTCTTACCTGTACCCCACCCCTGTCCTTGCCACCAACCCCATCCTATTCCAAGCAGAAGGGATTCTGGAGCCCCTGTGCTCTGCTACTTAGCTGTGTTCCAGGAAGTTTCTCCACAGTAGCTGCACTGAGCTAAGCTCCACTCTCACTCATACAGTCATTTAACACTCCCTCTCTAAAATATGTGGGACCCAGAGATGGCCCTGCCCCTGTCCTGAGGCTCAAGGCTGTCACCAAAAACCCATCTTGCCTTCCTTCTAATATCACCTCTCCTCCAGGTTGGGGGCCATACCAGAACCCAGTCCCACAGCCAGTAGCCAGAGGTCATGGCCGCTGCTAGGCCCCTTCTCCCACTCACTCTAGACTCCCCTTCCCAAAGGCCTTCCCAAGGCCATCTGGCCAGCACTTAGATGGACACGTTAGGTGCTCCATGTGTTCTTGCTAAACAACATAAATGCTCCCATCACCAGGATGCCTACCAGTTCCAAATGTCACAGCTGATTCTGCTTCATCCCTATCTTCATTTCCCCAGGCCCACCCAACTGTCTACAGAGCACTTCAAAGGCAGGTCCTGATGCTCACTCAGATCTAGGATTCTCAAGTCTCTGCCCTACCCCAGCAGGCCTCAGCCCAAGGCTTCAACACCTCTCCTGTCTCCACTTCCCTCAGGAGCTCCAGGCACTCACACCCAGCCTGCTCATTCATACTCCAGGGGCAGCCTCCTGTCAGCATCTCTTTATATCAGGACTCAACCCCTCATCTGCTTACTTCTCTCTACTTGTATGACTCAGCACAAAATGCTAGATCTGTCAGTCCAAGTGTGAACCCTCACCCTGGACAGACACGGCTAATCTGGCATAATGCCTTTTCTCGCAGAATTAAGATCTATTCATAACACGATGATTCGGGCAACTACTACCAATTAATGAGTTGGGATAGCACATGAAATTCATCCATAATACCATTCCTGGATTGCAAATTTGACCTCAGTTATTGAGATATGCTTATTGACTAAGCCTCCAAGTCTGTTTACCTGGACACTGTGCCCTGTACAGTGTCACTCTGTCAGAGGCTCAAACAACCAACAGCTTCCCCCAGACCCAAAGCCTATTCCCTGAGCCACTGTATTGATCATAATCTGTGTTCCCAGAAGGTCCACCCATCCCAGAGTACACTGACACCTCCATCAGGTAGTTTCTAGCAATAATGCGGAAATAGGGGATGGCAAGTGGGGAGAAGGCCAGCACCCTAAGAGAAGGTAATCCAAGTTGTAGGAAGTAGCGGGGAGATAAGGGGAACCAGCTTGAACCTCAGCATGACTCTAAATAAGTCAAATGAAGAGTCTGCAATGACCTGTGTGCCTCAGGCCACAGCAGCTGTCTGGAAGCCTCCATAATCCCATAGTCTCTTGCACTAACAAAATGTTCTGATTACCAGTGCCGGGACAGTAGCCCCTGCCTAGTACCCTTCCCACTGTGTTACCCTAGTGGCACCTTGCCCAGCCTCTCAGCTAAATCTCCCAACCCCCATCACCCTGCCCAGACTCACAATTCTCCTCCAAGTTTATTGAAGGCGCAGGCCAAGGCCACCACCTGGTCAGTGGCCCGGCTGATGACAGGGACACAGAGCATGGCCTGCAGCTCACAGCCCAGCATGCTTTGCAACTGTTGCACATCCTCCTGCTATGGGAAGGCAAGTCAGGGCAGGGAAGCAGGGAGGGGGTATTCTTTCCTTCCCAGCCCTCCACCACACTCTGCAACAGGCAGTTATAAGGGACTCATGCAGGAACAGAAGCTCTATGACATGGGCATGGGGTGGTAAAAGTTCCCTGGGTCTTGTCTCCCCTATTCCTCAGCTGTCCTGTCCCAGAGACTCTGGCTCTAGAGGGTGGCAATGGCATTTCCCCTTTTCCCATCCCCTGGTTCAGCCCAGCCATAACTTACAGAGGTGAGGTCCTTCAGCTGGATGGATTTCTTGTCTTCCACCACCTGGCCCAGGCGTCCTGTCAACTGGGGAGCAAGGAGTGGCTGAGTCAGGGCCCCACTCTCTCCAGATTGAGGGATCTCAACCCAACCCTACCGTCAAGTCTAGAAGTTTCAATGAACTCTTTGGTCAATCCAAATGGTGAATAGGGTCAACACTGAGCAGCAGAGAGATGCAGGGGGAGTCTGGCAGAACCCACTACAGGGGACTCTAGGGTCTTCTCAACAGGGAGAGACTAGGCAAACTCCCAGGATTCTCACTGATCTCCACAGCAGTGACTAATCCCAAGAAAGCCTCTCTTGTAGATAAGAGATTTCTCCTAATAGAGCCTGATCATTGAGAGGCTGTGATCCCTTGTAACAGTTCTAAGCGGATCCCAAAGCCAGATAATTCTATCAGATTCCAAGAGATTCTAGAGGATACAAGTACTCCACGCAGATCCCAGGGGTGTCTATCTGCCTTAATGGCCTACTCCAGGGGATAGGCGGACTCACCGGAAAGCTGATCTCTTCCCCCAGTACTTTATCTCCAATGACCTGAGAAAGGAGAGGAGGGGCCGGTTAAAGAAACAGCAAGGTTTCCACTCAGAGACCTGAGTTCTTCGCCCAGCCCAGCCCCGCAGTCGACCTGGGTCCTCACCTTGCAGGAAAGCTGGAGATTGTCCTCGGACACTAGCAGGAGACAGCAGCAGGATGCCCGAGTCTCTTGCTGCAGCTGAGAGAGAGGGACAGACAGAGCGAGAGGCTGACTGCGGATCTGGGGCCTCTCCACCACTCCCTGCCCCTCCCGCCTCTCTGGAAGAAGGGGTGGGTCGGAACATTGGAATCTGAGCTGAGATAGAGGGCTCAAGCGGACGCGAGTCCTGGCCGAGAAACAGGGCGGGAGATGGGTGAGAGGTGCACTGGGACTCACGTATTGGAGGACTTTGAGCTGGAGGGAAGAGGCATCCAGGTCGTAGAGCTCCCCTGCAAGGGCAGGACCCTGGTCACCGAGGGCTCCGCCCTGCCTCCCCATCCGTAGACTCTCGCAAGGCTGCGCTGAGCCTGGAGCTTACCTCTGGCTCCACTAGCCCTCCCACCCCACAGACCCCGCCTACCAGTTCGACCTGACTGGGATCCGGGCCGCGCCCCACCTCCCTGGCCACGCCCACACGGCAGGCCACTCCCCTCCAGGTCCGACGCTGTCCTACTCTCAGATCCTGCCCAGGCCCGGCTCTCACCACACAGTTGCAGGATCTTTCGGTCCTGATCGGAGTACGCAACCCTTCCCTTTTGGTCGTCGGCCGTAGCTTCTGGGGGGTTCTGCACCGCTCTGGGAGCCTCGTCTGGCCGGCGTTGCTGCACGGCCTGCACCCTCCGCAGGGCCACCAGGGTCTGGAGCGGGCAGGGCCGTTAGTGCGCCACTCGCCCCACCCTCATTGCGCTGTGCTCCTCACCTCTTTCAGCCATCCCCTCTAACTTCACTCCCGAGCCCATCACAAAAAACTCATCCCGGGGGACTCCACCCTCCTGAGGGCTCCCACTGTCCCTGGAGCGTCCTTGGGCTGGTGAACAGGAAAGTATAGGATCTGTCTCTACCCCTATGCCCCAGATTCTTCCAAGACAGTACAGGGTCGAATTTCTGGGCACCCATGGGAAGTTGTAAGTCCTTGTTAGTCACAAAATCACAAAATCTCGGGCATAAAAGAGCCCATATCGTTAGATAGTCCTTCCTAAGTACAGATGCTCTGGACTTATGATGGGGTTATGTCCCCATAAGCCCATCCTAATGTCAAAAAATTGTAAGTCTAACCATTGTTAAGTCGGGCACCAGGGATGTTTACAAAGTATTTGATCCATTTTATGTCACCATTACCCCAGGTAAGTCAGTGCTATCATTACCCCCGTGTTCAGATATGAAACTAAGTCTCAGAGTGGTTTAGTGACTTGCTTAAGGTAACACAGTTCAGAAGGGGTGGAACTGAAACTGACAAGCTGGTCTGTCCAGCTCCCTGGCCAGGACAACCAGCTTGTGATAAGGGTCTTCGACAGCCCCATCCTACTCTGGTTCTTCCCCAACTCACGTGCTTCTCCACTGACTGCAGGCTCCATTCCTCACTGTCACTCAGCTGGGCACAGTGCACCTGGAAGGACCAGAGAAGGGAATTTGCTGTAACTTCTCCCAGCCTCAGTCTCTGCCAGAGCGCCCTCACCATGCCCAGCACACACCAGCACATACACACTCCAGTCTGTGGGCCTGAATGGTAAGCCCGTCCTCCTGACCATGCAGATAGCTCCAGAAAAACCCCCTCCTGCAGGAAGCCTTCTAAGGCTGATCCAAAGAAATGGAACTTTTTTGTTTCTGTCTTTTCAGTCACTGTCCCATCAACAGCACAGTCCAAGTATATAGTTCAGGGGATGGAGGGACTTCTAACCCTTCATCTCCCAGCCCATGAGTCCTTCAGACCTAGATTATAAAATTAGTGGCAGCAGCATCAGCTTCCCAGCACCATCTAACAGGTTTTGAGCTACCCTTAAGTCTGGGATAGAGGAAAGGGTCCAGCATGATGCATCTGCGGTGGGGAGGTGGATGGATTAATGAATGAATAGATGAATGGGTTGATGAAGCACTTTGCCCTGTGTGAGTCTCACCCCTGTGTGACACAAGTTTCCACATTGCAGATGAGCCAAGGCCCAGAAAGGTTGAATGACTTATACCAAGATCATGTAGCAGAAAGTGGCAAAGTGAGGACAGAACCACACTCTCCACCCCCTTCTCTACCCACACCTTCCCCTCTCCAGACCCACTTTCACCACCACACACAGCATCCCATCCCTCTCCACATTCCCTGTGCCAGTCACCAGGGATCCCCTCAGCCCATCTTTCATACTCTATGAAGTCCCTTCCCCTACACCTGCTTGGGTGCTTGTTGAGGAAAATGAGAGAAAGTAGGGGAGGAAGGGGTGATAGCCTAGGTGCCCACTACCGGCCCTGCCAGCAAGGCTCCCCACCTGCGTCACCAGCTTCCAGTGCCTACTCAAAACTGCTCACCACCTGCCTGCAAGGGGGGGGCCCCTCCTTCATCCTCCCCCCTACTCAGTAGTCCCTGACTGCTTTGGCTCTGGGTCCCCTGCCAGGACCAGATGGGGAGGAGGAGACCAGCAGGTTCTCAGGAAGCTCGCAGTCTGGCTGGGGCGGGATGAGTGGGGGACATGACTGGGGGTGGTGCAGAACCTCATACCTGAGGAAGAAGGAGAAGGCAGTCTAGGTGGGTAGCACAGAGGGGAGGGCATCTGGGAGGCTCCCTGAATTGGCACTGAAGTGTGGAGAGGACAAGTAGAGCCTGAAGAGAGGGGAACACTGAAGGCAAGAAGCTGCCCTCATGGTGCTGGGGGTAGATGGTGTGGGGAGAGGAGGACCCAGGCAGAGGTGTGATCCATGGTGCCCCAGAGGGAAGGACCTTGAGTGCCAGACTGAGAAATTGGGGAGCCATGGCAGACTAGCCTCTGAGGGCCATAGTCTACTGATGGGGGAGGATGGATTGGAGGGAGCAAAACTGGAGACAGGAAGATCTGGAGAGACGTGGGCTGCCGAGGATGGTGTTGAAGTTTAAGCCCTGGATGAGTCTTATCTATGACTCCCACAGGCAGGGGGTTGAAAGAAGCTGGGTCCATCGTTCATTTGCATGTGGTTTACATAAATATGTTAACATGTTACTGTTAGTACATGAAAGAGTACATGGTTCTTATTCCTTCTACCTGGAACCATCTCTCAGGAAGACAGAGAAAATTGGGACCCTGCTGGGGCTTTGGGAGCCATGAGTTCCTGGGCTGCTAAAACAGCTTGGCCCCAGGTACAGAGCTGAGAGATGAAACAGGCTGCTGCAAGAAAGAGAGGGAGTGCAGAGTCCTCCTCCATCCCT
This sequence comes from Galagoides demidoff, assembly GCA_963574575.1. Lineage (NCBI taxonomy): Eukaryota > Metazoa > Chordata > Mammalia > Primates > Galagidae > Galagoides > Galagoides demidoff. The sequence continues at coordinate 10,101 of CAUYQV010122120.1, forward strand.
TGATCCTTCCCCCTCCTTGGCACACAGTCTTGGGCTGCCTCAGCCAACTCCCACCCAGCATGTGCCAAAAACACACATACACACTCCCATGAAGAACTTCAGGCCCCCCCACACACGTGCATTCACACTCACCCTCCAATGGAGGCACACGCACACACAAATGCACACAAAGCACAGTCACGGACACAAAGACATCCACACACCCCCACTTACAATGTCCACTCGGTCCACCCATGCACATTCATGCTTACATAGGACACTTGAGTTCATATGCCAAGAACCATGCACACACACACTCCGGTGCCCCATGCACATACACACGCAATCCCTCAATACATTCACACATGGCTTTTTGATCACCAACAAGAATACACAATTGCACCTGCTCTTGCTAATCAGGGTGTGTGTCAGGAGTCCAGTGGGAATACTGAGCAGTGGGCGCTGGGGCTTTAGAGAGGGTTACAAGCCTAACACAGCCCCCAGCCCCCACCCCCACCAAGTTAACACAGCCCCCAGCCCCCACCCCCACCAAGTTTGATGTGGCAAATGGCATGAATACCATATCCCCAGGCAAGGGCTGGTGTGACTGGCACAGCAGGGATGGGAGGGAGTGGGGAGGGAAGTGGGCACAAATCAAGCATCAAATGCCTGAAACCAAGGGCTGCCCACCCCTCAAAGAGACTTATTATCCCAAAATTGAAGAACAGAGCCAAAGGCTTTTCACACAAACTATCTGTAATTAAGGCACCTTGATCTGTGAACTGCAAAGGCCCAGAACTCAGTCCAACAGCCTCACATGGACAGCGTATTCCTCAGTCCTCCACTGACTACGTCTCCACCAGACCCTAACACTGCTTGCCAGGCTCCCTGGTTTCCTTGCTAGCACCTGCCATCCTTTGCAGTTCTGTCCTTATTTTGCTCACTTGTTTAATGGTTGTCATACCCACTCCTCCAAACTTCTTGTGGTCTGTGAAAGCAGGGCCTATCTTGGTCACTTCCATGTTCCTGGCATTTAGCATAGTGCCTGGCACATAGTGAGTACTCAAGATGATGACAGTGCCTGGCACATAGTGAGTACTTAAGATGAGGGATGGTTGTGTTGGTGGATGGGAGGATGGATGGATGGATGGATAGATGGATGGATGATGGATCGGGATGAATACCAAGAGCAGAAACTCAGAGAGAGAAACAGGGCTTGTGAAGAAGGAGCTGGGGACTCAGCCCCCTGAAAAGATCTGCCCTGTGGCACTCCTTCTACCTTCTGCACTCTCCGCCCTCAGGATCTGGTAGCATCTGGGAGGTCCCGTGCTACCTGTGCTGCCTCTGGGAGGATGAGTGATCCTGTGGCCCAGGGAGCATCTGTCAGATGTGCATAATTGTGGAGAGGGGCATCCTGGGGAAGTGCATTTCTTTATGAGTCAGGAAGGTGCAGTCTTGGAGAAGATGCAGATGGGAAATAATCCTCTTTCAATAGCTCTTCACTGCCCACGTTTGGAGATGAGGGGATGCTCATGGAAACCCCAGGTAGCATCTTCCTTAATAGCACACACCTCCCACTTCAGCCTTACTAAGATCACACTCTTCCCCCAACACACCACTACCCTTGCCCCCACCCTTCTTTGCTCATACTGTCCCTCTGCCTAGAACATCCTTGCCCTTCTTCTCTGTCTCCAACCCATGCCCACAAAGCCCCACTCAAAGCTCTCTCTACTATGAGGCACCCTTGCTACTCCAGCCTCCACCACCAGAGCACCTGCAGGCAGAGCTGATTCCATTTGGCCTGTGGTGGCCTGAGGGTGTCCCTGCTTTCCTTAGATGGAGCTTCTGGAAGGCAGATATGGTTTGCTCCAGCACTGAGCCTGGTATGGGGCCCACAGCAAGGTTCTGCCAAGTGGGTTAAACTTAACTGATCTGACCCCACCACCCTCTCTGAGACAGACACACGGGCACAACCAGGCACAGGCGAGTGCACACACACACTGTAGCCTTTCCTTGCCCTGGGAGAAGGCTGAAACCTGGACTCCTGGCCCAACCTGACCCAAGGTGAGTAATAGTCACAGAGACAATCCTCTTGCGCACAAGATGAACAACCTTCCCAAAGTCTTCCCCTGGCCAACACTGCTTCCTTTGTGACCCAGTCCTCACAGCCTCAACACAGGAAGTCCTCAGGAACCGCTAGTCCTTTTTCCTCAACAGAGAAGGAGGTATGCCACCTGCCACTACTGTACCAAGCCCCCACCCTGCACACTGCCCCAATCCTGGTCCTCCCGAACAGACAGGGAGCAAGGAGAGGGGAAGCGCCTGGGCTCACTGAGAACTCAGTGCCAACTGCAGATCCCTTCCCTGCGGAGCGGAGCAGGAGCTAGGGTAGGCGGAGCAGCTCCCAGAGAAACTGAGCAGGGGCCTCATCTCCCTTAGTCGGGCAGATGGGAGCAGAGGACACAAGCCAAGTACCCCTGCCCTCCCCTCCTCTCACTTCCAAGCTGCCCGCACACCCACAACCCTCTCCCGCCAGCAGCTCAGGAAAGGTCAGGAGCCTGGGAAGCCTTTAATTCCATTTTAATGAGCTCTGGGCGGGCGCACCAAGACCGGCTTATTTATCTGTCTGTGCCCCTAAGCCTGCTTCTTATTGGGATGGCAGCCACTCTGGTGGAAGCAGGTCTCCCGTAATAGCGATTCAGGCCCTCACCCTTTGGTTCCTAGGAGAGAACAAGGATTTTGAACGACCACCTACACACCAGAGAAAAGACTGGAAGAGTGGCAGGACACTGCCCCCTCCCTCTACTACCCTCCAAACCTCCCCCACCTCACACCCCATAGACGAGCAGAGACCTGGGAACTCCATGAGGGCAACAGGGAGCCCTCCTGAGTTCCCAGCCCTGCTGACCTCTCAGAGCATTCCCTACTTCCCACTGAGGCCCCGCCCCACCCGCTCTAGGAAGCCCACTCTCCTTGCCTGGCTTCTGCCCAGCCTCAGCCCTGTGCTGGGGTCCTCTCCTGAAACCCCTGGCTCCAGCCACCTGGAATCTCTGACTGGGTTTACCTCATTGTCTCTATTGCTCAGTGCCTTATGTCATCTCTCCCTCGTCAGTGCCTCTGGGTCACTTCCCGCCTCGCTGTGTTCATGCTCTCTTGGGCACTGTCCCCAGCCCATCTGGGAAGATCCCAGATAGGAACCAAGGACTATGCAAAGCTCTGGGCTTTCCAAGGTGCTGACAGACTAGATGGGGCTTGTGCATCCCTCAGAAAGTCATCTACTGGGGCCAGTGGCTTCATCCAGCTCATTCAAGGCAGGACAGAGGGCTTGGGGCATGGGAAATGCTCCATCCCCCGTCACTACATCCCAACTTCATCACTACTTCGTCACTACATCACCCCCCCCATGCACACACACAAATATGTACATACCCACTCTCTCTCCACCTACCACTCCCTCCCCTGGTCTCCTCCCCCATCCGACCCCACATCCACCCCAGTAGACTCTTACCAAGATGACGGCTGCCACAGCCCCGGCCTCCTTGTCCACCAGTGGTATGACCAGCACTGAGGGGGAGAGGACAATGAAGTGGTCCTGCAGGGCCAGTGAGGCTCAGAAATACTGAGCTAGGACCCAAGGAACAAGACAAAGATGCAGACAGAGGCCAGGACAAAGACAAAAAGAGACCCAGAGACCCAGAGAGACAAAGAGACGAGGCCTAAGGCAGTGAAAAAACAACCACAGCAACTACCCCTGTGCAGAAGAAGACCCCCTCACTTGACAACTCTCTTGTGATCCTCCCAGTAACCCTGGCAGGGAGGCAGGCAGGTAAGGCTGAGCAACCCTGTTTTACAGACTGGGGAACTGAGGTCCAGAAAGAGGAAGTGACTTGCCCAAGATCACACAGCAAGTCAGGTCTCCTGACTCCCAGTCTTGTGCACTTTCCACATCGACACAGAGGACAGAGACCTAGAGAGACTGAGACATGAGGCAGAGAGAGACGTGGCGGACAGGGGGCATGGAGAGGAAGAGAAACAGGGACAGTGACAGAAAGAGCATGAGGACAACTGCAGCCCCGTCCAGCAACAGGCATGAGTACATCACAACCACAGCCCTGGGCCTCCGAGCCCTGGGGTGTTCCAGGCCTTTAACATGCATCCTCTCTTTTGCTTTTCCTCCAAACATCCCCTCAAGGTCCCCATTGTCCAGTCAGGAAATTGAGGCTCAGGGAGTCTATGCTACTCTATTAGTAGCATAATAGAGAATTAGATGGAGAAATTGCTAAAGACACAGCACAAGAGGAAGAAGGAGACAGAGAGATAAAGATGGGTAGAAGACAGACAAGACCTGGGATGTGGGGCCACAGTCCCTCCCTACCCCTGTCCAGCTTCCAGCCCTTACCTTGGGTGTCAGGAGCCAGTGGAGCCACCAGCCTGGCCAAAGCCTTCCCTGGTAGGTCCGAGGGGCCTAGCCCATTGCAGCCCAGCCGCTTCCGGGAGATCACAGCCTCTCTGAAAAGAGGACATGATCCACCTTGAGAGCCCCCTGGATCAAAGAGGAGCAGGCCCCAGCCTGGGGACACACAGCAGGCTGGACCCTGCACATGTGGGAGGATCAGGACAAGTTGACCTGCCTCAGGGCAGACATGAGGGCAGCAAAAATAAGAGTTAGGGAACCCGGGCCCCATGTGGAAGGGCAGGCACCATGGTCTGGCCTCTAGTGCCTTGCTGGTAAATGTGGGAAAGGCTGGGCCCCGAACCAGCGCAGACCCCCCCAGGCCATGAGGAGAGCAGAGAAAGTGAATTCGAGGGCTCAGAGCTGAGCTGCCTGGGTCAAATCCTGCCTTGGCAAGTGACCCAACCTCTCTGAGCTTCCAAGGAGAACTGGGGGCAGGGGGTGGGTAGAAGAGCAGAAGCCTTCCAATAGCTATCTTCAAACTGTAGTGCAACTTCTGAGCTAAGCACAGGGAGACTCCTGGATGTAACTATCATAACTAAAGTTCATTGAACATTTCTTCTGTGACATACACAGCCCAAGCAACTTACTAGATTAACATAGAGTTCCCAGCAATTCTGAGTTAGATGTTGTCATCATCTTCATTTGTAGGGGGAGAAGCTAAGGCACCAAGAGGTTAAATAACCTGTCCAAGGTCACATGGCTAATAAGTGATAGAACCAAGATTAAAACCCAGGCAGGTGGCACCAGAGTTGCATTTAACCACTATGCTCTAACCTTCCTGAAGATCTGTGTGAGCCTTGAACAGGGGACTAGCATGAGTGTCAGGATGTAACAGACAGGGAAGGGAGGTGGGAACTGAGGCGGGAGAAGTTGGTGTGGGAAAAGTGAGTTTCTCTCTGCCCCACCATACATACCACCCCCACACTCCCTACCCTCCTGGATTCTGGCTCTTCCTGCTTAATTAAGCACCTGAGTTTTCACCAATTGTCATTCCTTGCTGATTAATTGTCCTGGTTTCCTCATCCCTCATGCTGCCTCCACTTAATTGTACTTGTAGGAGCTGCTTGGTCCAGACAGAAGAGAAGCTTGGGAGCTGGGATTCTGGTGTGTGCATGTGGGGTCACTAAGGAAAGCCCAGCAAAGGTCAGAAGAGGAGAAGAGAGGGGGTGGCCTGAAAGTCATCAGATGGCAGGTCACACCAAAGAGGTTGATCATCTCATTCAAGGTCAGGCAGCCAGACCCTTCCTCTCCTGGCCCCTTTGAGTAGTCCAGAATCTACAAGAACCAATCGTGTCTTCCACCTGCCAACCCTCACACTCAGGACATTCAAAGCTCCTGGAGTACTGGACTTTAGTTCTGGGCTGTCTCAATGGCCAATATTCCCAGGAAGGAATAGGGAACTAGGTTGGCAGGAGGGCAACAGGAGCCACATTCCCTGATGACTACACTGATGAAGGTTGGGGTTTCACAGAAGCAGGGGGTGACCTTCAGCCAAGCCTCACCCAGCCAGCTACCCAGCTGCTTAGCCCGGGACTGTCTGGTTATCAGGAAGCCACAAGGTGGCGCTGTCCTTGCGTTGCTGGTCAGTGAGCCCTGTGGCCTGGTCCCACCAACCCCTGACTATCCTCCTTGCTACCCCTAGACAGGGTTGCCTTGGCTTCTTTCTCCCAGAACCCTGATGAAGGACTCTGTCCACAGCTCTTCTCTTCGGCACGTAATCCCTCCTCTGCGCCCAGGGTCTCATGACACTCCAGCCCTCACTCAGGAGCTCCAGACCCCAGATAACCCAAAAGCTATGTGGAGACCTCCCCAGCCACAACCACCCACTGGGTTCTTGGCAGCTTGTCCAAAAACTGTCCTCACCTCTCCCACCAATCAGTGCGTCCCTGCCCATGTATCTTGCACAGCTGTCCCCTGCTCCCTATCCCCAGGCCTCTGTCTAGCTCAAATGGAGACAACCTTTCCCCAGAAGCCTAGAGCACCCTCTCCCCTCTGGCCTCCTATCTGGGTCTCTTAAATCCTTCCTCCATACCAGAGCAAAAATATGTTCTGGACTAAAATCATTATGGGAGCTTTCTTCTTAAAGTCTTTCATTCCACAGGGTTGTTCTGGGTCAGTGCTGAGGGCTGAGATGAGTTAAGAAGAGCTAACTACAAGCCCAGCCTGAAGAGGTCAGTGTGCTACAGCGGCTGACATGCAGACCCGTGCTTGAGTCAGAAGATGAGGACTCTGACAGGGAGGACATGCAGGCCCCAGCCTACCCAGGAGTGGGGCCAGGAGGGCCTCATGGAGAAGAAGACACCTGAGTTGATCCTGAAGGGCATGCAAAGGCTACCAAGACAGGCAGGAAAGGGAACTGCATGTGCAAAAGTCCGGGCGAGAGAACTGTGTGTCTGCTGCCAGGTCCAACCACAAAGGAGGCTGGGGTGGCTGGACAGCAGAGAGCAAGTGAGTCAGGGCCAGGGCTCAGAGGAGCTGGCTTAATCCTGTGGCCATTGGGAGCGCCGGGGGAAGGTAATGGTCGGGGGTTGATTTCTTTTCTTTTTTCCTTTTTTTTTTTGAGACAGAGTCTCATTTTGTCACCCTCAGTAGAGTGCTGTGACATCATAGCTCACAACAACCTCAAACTCTTAGGTTCAAGCAATTCTCTTGCCTCAGCCTCCCGAGTAGCTGAGACTATAGGCACCTGCCACAATGCCCAGCTATCTTTAGAGGCAGAGTCTCTCTCTGGGTCAGTCTGGTCTCAAACCTGTGAGTTCAGGCAATCCATTTGCCTCAGCCTCCCAGAGTGCTAGGAATAAAAGAGTGAGCCACTGCACCTAGCCCTTGGATTAATTTCAAACTGATCATCCTGGCTGCTTAGGTAAAACTCTCACTCCAGAAAGAGAACCTGACACAGAAGTCTGGTCTCAGTGAGGGCACCAACATCGTAGTGGCCCTGGACAGGAGAGAAGAGGCTGGACTTGGGCAGATCAACCTGTACCAGGACCTCCAAACATCATCAGTCCTCAGGAAGTCTTGGTACCTTGCTCTGCATCCTGTCCTCCCCTGGCACTGTTAGGTCCCACAGCCCGGGGCAGGGATGTGCCAAGCCGTGTTCACCTCAACCTACTCCCATAGCCATCCCTTTCCTCAGCCCTACCCGTCCCAGAACTGCCACACTCCCAAAGGCTTCAGAGATGCCCACAGATTACAAAGTAGGCAGTCTCAAGGCTGAGTCTCCACCATCCACGTGGGGGGGGGGGCTGTGTTTACTGCTTAGACCCCCATTGGCTCTCTTCTCAACTCAGATCACCCCCCTGCCTCCTCTCCAGTTCCTCTCTTCCTCATTCCCCACCCTCTGCCCCACCTTTGGGGCTGATGCTAGGATTGGGGGGGACTCCGCACCCCAGAGCCAGCTGTCTAGGCTGAGGGCTAATGACTCAGCCCTGGGTGCCTGGGTGGTCATGGTCTGCCCCACTGAAGATAAAGACAGATGGGCACAGAGTGGAGAAAGGAACGGGCGTGGATTTTATGACAGTTCCGTGCCTTTAACAACTATTTGTTTAATGGAAAAAGAAGGAAAGGCTCTCTGTTGGTAGGGTCAGTGGCCTGGAAAGAGCTGTGTACCCAGGCCCCCTTCCACCTCTCTGAGGCCCTGCATCCTTCTCTGATTATCCTCTTCAGCAAGGCCCCTTCTCCCTTTCCTGAGCCCTTTCCTCACCAAGTCCCAGCCCTAACTGAGAGCCCAAGCCCTTCCCTAAGCTCCACCCCTCACTGAACCCTCTACTTCACTAAGCCTCAGTCCCTTCCTTTCTGACCTCCACCTCTCCCTATCTCCCAGAATGTGAGAGTCAGGGATGGGAATGAATTATATTCCCTTGTGTCCTCCAAGACAAATCAGAGGGACAGCCAGAGTCCATAGTGAAAAGAGACCAGGTCTGCTCTAAGGAAGAAATTTCTCAAGCTGGGGCCTGGAATCCCCAGTAAGTAATGGAGGGAGACAAGCAGCCTGGCTGGTGGGGGAGCGGTGCCTCAGTTACAGCTGAAAGGCTGAGATTTTCACTGCACTCAGCAGCAGGTAATCAGAGGCTTTAAGATGGCAGGAGAAGAGGAGGTGGCAGGGTGGGGGCTGAAGTAGGCTGGGAGATGGGGTGGCAGGGTACCAGTAAGCAAAGCCTCCGAGAAAACCCTGGTCCAGGCAGCCTTCCAGGAATCTCTCCTCTCCAGCACTTAGAATTCAAAGTTTCTCCAACCCTCAACATCAAAATGTCCAAAAAAAATGCTGATGGAGGCCTAGAGCAAGTACAGGGGCTTGCAACAGCAGCCATGTTGTCCAGATCCCAGGTCTCCCACCTCCCCAGTCCAAGGTTCTTCTTGTGGAAAGATCCATCTCTGGGGGCAGGGGGTGCTATGGCCCAGACACATTTTCTGAAACTTGGATCATCCTCCATGCCAGGGAGTTGTGGTGCAGGCTTCCTGAAGAGGGCTTCTGGCTGGACCATGAAGGATAAGTAGAATGAAGCTGGCTGAGATGGAGTGGGAGCAAGGGAGCAAATAGCACAGTAAGCACAGAAGGCAGGAAGCCACTGGGGCACAAAGCTGGACACCTGAAAGCCTGCACAGTGCTCGGGGCAGGGGCCTCATCACTCCTGCCTGATCCATCTCCACCTTGCTTTTCTCCCACCCCCCCCCCTCAAGCCTGTGCTCTACACCTTCCCTGTGGGCCTTATCTGTCTTTATGATCCATCCACCACGTCACACCTGCTGCTGTTTGCCAGCCTGCCAGCCATCTAGGGTTTCCTGGAGGAATGCCCCCCTCCCTCAGCACTACCAGAGCCTCAGGCTCCACTTCAGCCTGCAGGCAGGTACCTCCACCTCTTGATGGGACCAGAGCTACAGAGGTCACCCTTGGAAGAACCCTGTACTCAACCCTACTGATCTATTTCACAGAAAAAGAGACTGACTTCAGAGGAAAAGTGACTTTCTCAAGATCAGCCAATGCTAATCGTAGGTTAAGACTTGAGAGTGCAACTAGCAATCACTGAGCTCCTACTGTGTGCCTGGGCACTGTGCTAAGCAGTTAGCACCTATTATCTCATTAAGCCAATAGGTAAGTTCTCCAGGAGGGACACAGTAAGGCAGGGATGGGGCCAGGCTAGAACCCAGGTCTGTCTGACTCCTAGTCCAGCACTCTTTCTTCTTCCACATACCTAGGTCTGAAGCCTGCATCCTGCTGGGAACTCCTGAAGCCAGCCCAGGGACCTCTCAGCCCTAATTGTGTGATGGGCTCACTAACAGACAACAGGCAGACACCAGGGCCTCAGGAGAGCAAGGATACCAGAAAGAGCACCAGGCCTGAACCTCTACGCTCAGTCCTTGCTGGCCTGATGAACGATGATGTCTATATTCCCCAGGACGCCCCCACTGTCATCACCCCTCTCATCCTCCTTGCCCTCACATCCTCTGGCCCACCTCAGCCTCCTGGAATCTCTGATCCCTGTCTCCCAGCAGGCACTTGCTTCCCCATCTCCACTGAGCTCTGAGCTAATTGCATTTGAACTTTCACTTTTTTTTTTTTTGAGACAGAGCCTCAAGCTATCCCCCTGGGTAGAGTGCAGTGACATCATAGCTCACAGCAACCTCCAACTCCTAAGCTCAAGCGAGTCTCCTGCCTAAACCTCCCAAGTAGCTGGGACCACTGCCACCCGCCACAATGACTGGCTATTTCTTTTTGTTGCAGCCATCATGGTTGTTTGGCAGGCCTGGGCTGGATTCGAACCCACCACCTTAGGTGTATGTGGCTGGCGCCTTAGCCACTTGAGCCACAGGCACCAAGCCCCTAGGAGCTTTTTAAAATTCTACTGAAATAGTTTCATACTTACAATGTCAGCTGAGATTTTGGGCTGTTGATGACAATGAAGGACTATTAACCCACATATACCGGAGGTTGAAATTTTTGAATTTTTTCATGACTTTTTGACAAATGCCCAACAAGCCAATATCTGCAGCAGTGACTAAATGACTAACTCTGTGACCCAGGTGATTAACATGTACCTTCAGGAGGCAGACGTGTACAAAATTGGACCTCATCAGTGACCTTGAGCAGTAGGATATAAATGACTCCTATGTCACTACCATTCCAATAATGAAACATAAGGCACAAATGGGTTAAGAAGCAGAAGGTTAGGTTTCACTTCTGCATGGTTTATACAAAAAGTTATCCATTAGAGGTAGAGAAATTGTGTATACATGGGGGCAGTAGGTACACGGGAACTCAGTACTTTCTGTTCATTTTTGCTGTGAACCTACAATTGTCTAAAAAATAACATCTAGGCTGGGTATAGTGGCTCATACCTGTAATCCTAGCACTCTGGGAGGCCAAGGAAGGAGGATCACTTGAGCTCAGGAATTTGAGGCCAGTCTGAGCAAGAGAAAGACCCCATCTCTACTAAAAATAGAAAACTTGGTCAGGCATTGTGGTGGGCAACTGAATTCCCAGCTACTCTCAAGGCTGAGGCAAGAAAATTCCTTGAGCCTAGGAGTCTGAGGTTGCTGTGAGATAGGCTGATGCCAGGGCACTCTAGCCTGAGTCAACAGAGTGAGACTTTGTCTAAAAAATAAAATGAAATAAAATAAAATAAAATAAAAAGTCTACTAAGAAAAAAAGTTACCAGCTAGGCAAAATGACTCATGCCTGTAATTCTAGCACTCTGGGAGACCAAGGCATGAGGATGTCTGTTCAAGACCAGCCTGAGCAAGAATGAGACCCTGGCTGGGAGCAGTGGCTCATGCCTGTAATCCCAACACCATGGGAGGCTGAGAAGAGACAATTGCTTCACTTAGGAGTTCGAAACTCGCCTGAATGAGAGTGAGACCCTGACTCATGGAAAAAATGGAAAAACCCACCTGGGTGCTGGAGTGAGCACCTGTAATCCCTGCGGCTTCTGGAGGCTGAGGCAGCAGGATGCCCACCACCCAAGTCTGAGGTTGCAGTGAGTTATGATGCCACTGCACTCTGCTCAGGGGCATAGAGTGGGACTCTGTCTCAACAACAACAACAAAAGCAAATAAAAATAAAAAATAAGCAAGGAAATTAAAAAAAGAGAATGAGACCCTATCTCTATAAAGAAAAATACATTCTAAAAAAAAAGAAAAAAGAAAGAAAGAAAAGAAAAGAAAAGGATTATCCAAGTCAGAGTGAGAGAACAAAGAACCGATTATATAGGGTCTTTCCTTGTCTACATTTTGACACAAATAGAAGTTAACAGTTATCAAGCTGTTGACATTAGGATAGATACTGTACCACGTAATTCTCCTGCTAGTGCCCAGACTGTTATCCGCCACCAAATAACCTTCAATTTTCACTTGAGTATTTGACTCCCTAGCATAAAGGCTTCATTTTCTAGCCGTTCTTGCAGGTGGGTGTGCCAAGTGACTAAATTGCTGGCACAGAAATAAGACACAACTAGAATCGGTAAGTATTTTTTCTGGGCAATAGACTCAAAGAGCAGAGTGCAGAGTATACTCTTTTTTTTTAACCCCCTTCCTCTTAATAGGTTAGCAATTATGCTGTATTCCCACGACTGCCTGAAAGCATCCTTTTCACCTAGCTATGGCCACAGGATTACGTTCTAACCAGTAAGTGTAAGCTAAAGGATCATCTCATATACTTTTGGATAATTGTTCTTAAAGGGAGGTGGCATGGTCTTCGCACCTTTGTTGTTTCTGTAGACTAGAAGCTTCAACAAATTTTTTTAGGACGATCTTTTAGGATGGAAGAGTGATAGGATAGAAAAAGAGTAAGTCTTTGAGGACTGTGGAACTGCTTTCAGGCTCTGCTTTATACTTTCAAATTACCCACACATGAAAGAGAAACTTCCATCTTGTTTAAACATTGACTGTCTCAAAGTTTCTATGTTTCATGCTAAATAGATTCCCAAAAGGCACAGAATCAAACACTTGGAAGAGGGGTACTATATCAAATAGGATAAAAAATAAAAACATGGTACTGGACTTAGAAGTTGGGTGACAGGTAATGTATGGCAGGCTGGTAATTTGGTGACAAACATGTAATTGCTTTAGCATGAAAAGGAGATGACCAGGGCGGCGCCTGTGGCTCAAAGGAGTAAGGTGCCGGCCCCATTTGCCGAAGGTTCAAACCCAGCCCCAGCCAAAAACTGCAAAAAATGAAAGAAAAGAAGATGACCACATGTTGACAGACGTTATGGATTTAAAGGAAATGATAGGAAACATTGATGATTATTGTGTGTATTGGTGCTTCATGCTTTCAGAAAGCCTTATAGGTAAGGAAAAGGCAGCAGAGAGCAGAGAATGGTAGGGACTAGCTTTGCTAAAAGGGGTGCTGTCTGAGGCATGCAACTGAAGTTGACAATTTGGACCACTGCAGTGATAAAATGACAACTGCTTTTGCACCCTGAACTGAACCACTTACAAGCAGTGGCAAAACGCCTACGACCTTAGCAAGAGAGAAAACTAGTGCTTCTGCATACAGAAGCATCAACTTGCTGGCAAAGAATAGATTAAAGATATTTTTCTTCCACCCAAGTCTGTTTCAAATGACTTCAGGGTAACTGCCATTAAAATGAGAGATAAAAAGGCTCAGTGCCCGTGGCTAAAGTGACTTAGGCGCCAGCCACATACACCTAAGGTGGCGGGTTCGAATCCAGCCCGGGCCTGCCAAACAACAATGATGCTGCAACCAAAAAATATAGCCAGGCATTGTGGCGGGCACCTGTGGAGACTCGCTTAAGCCCAGGAGTTGGAGGTTGCTGTGAGCTGTGATGCCACGGCATTCTACCTAGGGGGACAGCTTGAGGCTCTGTCTCAAAAAAAAAAAAAATGAGAGATACATGATAGACAGAGTACTATAACCAATAAGTAAAAGACGGGCGGTGCCTGTGGCTCAAAGGAGTAGGACACCGGACCCATATGCTGGAGGTAGTGGGTTCAAACCCAGCCCCGGCCAAAAACTGCAAAAAAAAAAAAAAAAAGTAAAAGACCAGTCTTCAATCTTTGAAAAATAAGAAAAAGAAAAGAAAAGAAACTATGTCTAGACATGAACTTTGGCTGTGAGTATAAGGAGAGGGAATTGACAAAGTAAATAAAAAAGGAATTCCTACTTGAGAGAATTATATGTCTATAAAAATCTATGACTAGTCAACCCCTAAAGCAAGCCTGTACAAAAAAGGAAATGGGCTGAACAGTGTATCTCCCAAAAAATGCATCACTCTCCAAAGCCAATTTTGGTCCAACATGGTCATGGAGGATGCTGCTCACGGAGGAACTCCTCAAAAAAGCTAAGGACTACGAAGAATTATTATAAGTTAGTCTTCTGCTGTAACAAAATACCCCCAGATTGGTAGTTTATACAACAGTAATTTATTTTCTCATGGTTCTGTAGGCTAGAAGTTCAAGATCAAGTTATCAGCAGGTGGCTCGGCGCCTGTGGCTCAATTGGCTAAGGCACCAGCCACATACACCTAAGGTGGCGGGTTCGAATCCCCAGCCCGGCCCGCCAAACAACAATGACGGCTGCAACCAAAAAATGGCCGGGCGTTGTGGCGGGCGCCTGTGGTCCCAGCTACTTGGGAGGCGTAGGCAGGATACTTGCTTGAGCCCAGGAGTTGGAGGTTGCTGTGAGCTGTGATGCCATGGCACTCTACCCCGGGGGACAGCTTGTGGCTCTGTATCAAAAAAAAAAAAAAAAAGAAATGATTTGGGCTCTGCGCCTGTGGCTCAATTGGCTAAGGTGCCAGCCACATACACCTAAGGTGGTGGGTTTGAATCCCCAGCCTGGCCCGCCAAACAACAATGACGGCTGCGACCAAAAAATGGCCGGGCGTTGTGGCAGGCGCCTGTGGTCCCAGCTACTTGGGAGGCTGAGGCAGGAGACTCGCTTGAGCCCAGGAGTTGGAGGTTGCTGTGAGCTGTGATGCCATGGCACTCTGCCCAGGGGGATAGCTTGAGGCTCCGTCTCAAAA
>CAUYQV010122128.1:0-30338 GCA_963574575.1 Galagoides demidoff
CCTCCTGGCTCACCGGACCCTCCCTTCTCTCCGCAGAGCCCAGCTCAAGAACGGGCAGGAGGCTTGTCTCAACCCCGCGGCCCCCATGGTCAAGAAGATCATTGAGAAGATGCTGGACAGGTGAGTGCGGGTTTGGTCTGCACGGGGCCGGCCCTGTTGCAGTACTGACCTCTGCCCCCTGGTAATTATATCAGGGAAGCTGGGATGAGCTGAAGGACTAAAAGTCGTGATTATTTTCCGAAACAAGTTTGCCCTTACGATGATTAATTCCCTTTGCTGCCAGGGCTTTCCCTGTGTTCCCCCCCACCCCACCCTATTCCTGTTTTAAGGAACGGTTTTCCTTAAAAATTCTCATTGGTGTTGGCCAGTTCTGCTAAAAAGCTTTTGACATGTTTAGAAACATTATTTTACTCCTCCCCCCCCCCCCCAGCAGCGCCTTCTGGACTTCAGACCCTTGGTTCTTTGCAACATGCACCCTAAAGCTTAGTGCTTGGAGCAGGTGTTCTGTAGTGAAAAGCTCAGTACCAATCTGGGTTCCTCTGCTTTTAGCCATGCGCATCAAGGCCACAGTACTTGTCTAGGCCTCCATAAAACCCGAGGAAGGATACTGGCTCCTTTTTGAGGCTGCTCTAAGGCCCAGGATGACAGACTGTGAGGGCCAGAGCAGAAGGTTCTAGCTGTTCCCAGCCAATGACACAGCTGAGATCAGACCACCTCGCTCCACATTCCTATTCCTCAATAATTAGGACTTCCAAGAGTCTAGATGTCTCTGCCACCGCACAGCACAGCTGTCACGGGCAGCAGCCACTCAGGTGTCAGGCTGGGCAAACTCTTCAGAAACCCGAGTGTCTAAGGTGGCAGGACAGGAGAAGCTTGCAGCTAGCTTTCCTGGCCACTTACAAGGACAATCATTTTCTCATTACAGAGGTAACTCCAACTGACCAGGGGGCAGAAGAAGCTCACCTGTGGCTGTTCCTGGAGCAGGTCCTGCCTCCATAGGGAGCAGAGGAAAGGAGAGCCGTGCATACGTATCTCTTATGGGAGTTTTTCTATTTATTTATTTATGTGTTTTTAATGATTCTGTGTTAGTATTTTACATGCAAAATGATTAAGGATGTGATTGAATTTACTTACACACTATGCCATTATATTTATTATTTCATGTCAAACCTATGATTCTTATTTAATTTGAAGGTAAAAGGTTTTCAGATGTTCTCCACTCATTATACCAGTATTTCTGAGGTGCTCACTGTGGGGCAGCCACCGTGACAGAGGCTGGGGGACCTGAGAGCTGGGGAAATCTACCTCCATGTGTGCTTCTGAAACTTCTTACGGGAATGTCATTTGCTATTTATTGAAATGATTTTGCAGTGTGTGGTCAACATTTCATGTTGAAGCTTTGAGAACTGTAGTTCTGAATATCCCTTGGACATTTGACGTCTTTCTTGTAAGGCACAATGCCTTGTTTTAATGTTAATCACAGTGTTTATGTATTAGAACAAAGAGGCTTAAATATTTATAAGTGTTTTCACAAAGAACATGAAAATAAAATATTTAAAAACAAACAATGGTTATTTTATTTGGGGGGTGAGGGGCTATTTTTACTGGAGACCCTGAGGAACGTCCATGGATGTTTTACAACTTTTTGCCCTTCCTGGGCATTCAGTTTTATACAAAGATAAATTAAAGTATGAGTCATGGCTACTCTCAACTGGTGACAGCTGTCCTTCCCCTTCCTCTTACCTATTCAAGAATGTGCTTTCCCAAATTGCAGGCTGACCCCTGATGAGGGGCTCACTGATACTGCTGTTTTCTTAAGAAGTCCCTTCATACCTTGCTACTCAAGTTTACCTCCTTCAAAATATTTATATCCTTACAGCTGTCTTAACAAGAGTTCTCACATCATTGCTTCTGCTAAACAGTTTTCACACTGTTGTTGACAACAAAGCTGGCAGTGAAATTGGAGGCAGAGTGGATTTTTTTTCTTCAAAACTGAAATAGTTTGTTTCATAAATTCAAGCAGAAAAAAACGAGTGGCTTGATACTTCACCTTTGAAAAGATATCATTGAGATTGCTTATTCTGAGCAAGCCCTCAGGGGACTTTGTGGTCAGGGTTGCCCCAAGATGATACAGCACCTCAGGTTTCTAAGAGAGACCAAAAGTTGTCATGGCAAAGGAAGAAAGACCCCAGTAATCTAAAAGAAACCATGCTCCAGACCTGAAAAGGTGGGGGCGGGGGGATTGTGCATGTGTTTGCCTTTGATTTATAACTCATTCAGGAAATCCCAGCCCGAGGTACCCACCTCCAGCAGACTCAAGAAGGCAAGCCTGGCAGCCTCATGCTTGAGATCAAACTGGTTTGTCCCAAGTATCTAGGTAAATAAGGCCCTAAGTAGCAACAAAGAAGGTCTGCAAGCCTTTTTCCGCAGCTAAAAAGTTACAAAAGTTACAAACCATAAACTCTTTGTAATGCCAAGGTTATTAGTTAGTCATGCATAAGATGAGAAGAAAGAAAATTGGTAAGCTGTGAACAGATAAATAAAAGGAAACATTTGTGTGAGCTCTGGAAACGCAGCATCCCCTGTAACCCCCAGTTAGAGGACAACACTGGAAAATGTTAGGAGTGGTGCCCCAGGGCTCCATGACACCACACCTTCCACCCAGAGCTGGTCCTGCCCTCAACCATGCCAGATCCTGCTTAGCTGGGCGGTTAGCTCCTGTGGAGCACCGGAGGTGAAGAAGACAAAGGCCATGATTTTGTTCACCTGGAGATAAAGGTCCATGTTGGAGTCTTTCTAGCTCTGTCACTGTGACCTTGGGCAAGAATTTTAACTTCACTCAACCTCATTTCCCCTCTTCCACAGCAAGGGATCCACCCCCTGAGTTGTGGGGATAATGGGGTTATTATCTTTGGTCCTCAGGTCACCTCCGTGGGCATTGTCTCAGGATTGTTCAGGCCAGTGTGTGGGCAAATTATAGTTTGCACATCAAATTGCCTGAGACCTTGGAAGGGCAAGGCAGGCTGCTGGGAGTGTTATGGCAGGAAGGGACGCAGGGTGTGTGAGGTGGTGATCATGGGGTGAAGGAAGTACGAAACGAAGACAGGTGACACATCACAGTTCTGAGAAGCCATCAGAAGGAAGCAGCAAGGCCACGGTGACTGAGGTTTCCTGAGCAGCGTTAGCCTGGGCTGGGGAAGGAGAGGAGGAAATGTGGCTGATGCTGTGTCATGTGAGTCTTGCATTGGGAGTAAACTCCTGAGAGGCATAGAGGCCATTGCAGGCTACAGAAGTAACTGGAGAGGTGTTTGGGGAAGGGCAAGGTGGCAGACCCACAGGGGCACAGTGGAGTTTCTCCAGAGCACGGGGCAATATTGTGTCATCTAATAATAAGGAATAATAAGGAGTAGGCTTGTCCTGTCTTCACCACTGCCGCCCACTCCACGGCCCTCCACTGGCCAATGAGTTCAGCAATCACCATGGGCCACAGCTTCCTAACTGAAGCTCCCATCCGTCTGCTTCCCCTCGTGGGGCCTTCTTCATCTGGGGATAGGAAAGAGGGCTTGACAGAGAAAGTTTCCTCAGCCCACGAGAAGGATGGCCTATGATTTAATACCCTCTGAGTCAAATCTCACGGAGGGACAGGAATTAATGGGTTAATATTCTATTTTCCCAGGTTTTTGGCTGAATAATTCTAGAAGTTTTTCTCTCTTTATATATTACATGTAAATATAACAAAATAAAATTTGTGGACATACAAATTTCTTTTTACTTTAAAATAAGCATAAAGTAGACATATAAAATACACAAAACTTTCCACTTATCTTTTCATTATGTTCACACTTTCTTTTAAACCCCTGAAAATATTTATACTAGCGATTTTAAAATCCTTTTCTGTTTCTTCTCTTGTTATTTCATTTCTGAGTGTTTATTAACTGATTTCTCCCCTTGCTGTGGCTCATGCTGTTCTACTTCTAAACATGCAGAGTAAGTCTTGACGGGCTGCAGAAAACTTTGAATCTTACATTGCTGAGTGTTGAGATTTTGTTTTCTGTCTTTAAAGTCTAGGTCTCTGTTCCGGTGGGCAGTCTGTCAGCCTGATCTGTCTGAGGCTTGCTTTTGAGCTTTACTGGGGTGGTGGTGGAGGTGGGTCTAGAGAGTGTCCCTTGCTCTAGGGTGTTCCCTGACTGCTACAGAGTCTCTTCTCTCTGACCAGTCAGAGCTCAGATAGCTCCTTATTCCATTGAGATCTGAGAATTGCTCAGCTCTCAAGTGTCTGGCCACTGCCTGCCTGACGGGGTTTCACCCTATGCAGGTATAACTTGGTGTCCATCAGACAGGGTTCTGGAGCTCTGTTTTCCTGCAAAGATCTCTCCTTTCTACAACTCCTTTTCTTAAATTCTAGCCACTCCACTTTCCCTGAATTTGAATCTGTGTCCCCACAACTCAGTAAGACCCCCATGCACTTGGAATCTCCCTCCCTGCAGAGGGGTCCAGAATCCCTCCAGAAGAAAAGAGGGAGCGATCACACACTGTGCTTTGTTTATTTCCTTTCTTTGGGGTCCTAGTGCTTTGCTGCCTCTTGTCCAGCATCTAAAAACAGTTGTTTCCTGTGTGTGGTTGGCTTTTCTAGCTGTTTGTGGCAGAAGTTAGGAATGCCCTTTTACTTCCAGGTCACCAGACATTGATGCCTTGGTGGGTCAATTCTGAGGAACATTTTACAAAGTCCCTCTAAGGCTACATAGCAAAATTAAGCCCTCCTTGCCACAGGGCTCTCTCTCTCACTCGTTCATTAGCTTTACTCTCTCTCCAGGCTCCCCTTCTCCCTCCCTCACTTGCTCTTTCTATGATCATTCTGAACTACTGCACATAAATCTTTGTATCAGACTCTGTGTTGGCGGAGCCCAAACTTGGACAATTAGGTTACCAAGAAATTAGACCTTAAGGCAAAGACATATTCACTACCTTTTTTTTTTTTTTAAAGGAGTATAATCAAAGAATCAGGAAGAAGGAAAATGTGAAGTGAGGCAGAAACAAGTGAAAGTTAATAGGAGGGTGTATAAGCACAGTGATCGTTGCTAAGCTTCCCGGGGACTATTGTGAGTGTTTGCTTCCTTATTCTGTAGAGACTATGAAACCAACTCAACCCAAGATCAGAATTGCCATTTTACACAAGATCATCCCAACAGTAGGGCATCAGCCACGGATTTCTCTTTTATGACTACACTTAAAACCAGAAGCTGGGTCCAGGCCCTAAAGCAGGAGGAAAGGGTCTACAAAACCACATTATTTATTTCTACCTATAAGGACACTGGTATTCGTACTGACATTTTTGTCCTCCACATTAGAAATGATTCACTTTAATGATTAAAAAGACCTTAACTTTTTAAAGTGACAGGTAGTTGGAGTTATTCCTGTTGCTTTCAATGATTCTCTGAAAAAGGAATCAGATAGTTTGGAGAGGAAAAATTAAATTAAATGTGAAGACCAGGAAATGATTTAGCAGCCAAAGCATGAGTTTGGTTGGAAATCTGGGGGACCACAGAAAATATCAGTCTTCTCATTTTTTAGACAAGACTATGGAGTCCCAGAAACCACCAAGGAGTCACCAAATGTCACAGAACTATTTTATGTCAAAAAGGGGGAAAAATTCAGCTTTCCAATTTTTAGCATAGGACTGTACATTAAACTAGATTGTTCTTATGACTGCAAAAGAAGATTATTAGGTTTAATCTCAGTTTACGATTGACTTTCTAAAATTTATAGAACCAACCTTAGGGTACTCAGGGTAACTAAGAGCCATTTGTATCAATCATAGCATAGTATAAAGAAAATACTTTTAATATTGTGGGCAAATAATTTGAGATATAAAATAGGTCCAGTTACTTTATGTGACTGGCTAAATTACTTTATCAGTTATCAATTATTATCCCAAAATGCAATGGGTTGAAACAACCACCATTTTGTTTTGGCACATAATTTTGAAGGTCATCAATTTGAGCTGGGTTATGCAACTATTTGGACTGGGTTCAGCTGGGTGGTTCTTCTGATGGTCCCTTCTGGAGTCACTTGTGGCTACAGCCTCTTGGTAGCTTGAGGGAGAGTGCCTCATTCACATGTCTGGTGGTTGGGCAGTCTCTGGTGGGGCCTTCCATGTCCAGCTGATGAGTGTCATTCTCTTAGTCGGTGGCAGCAACATTCCAGGAAGGCGAGAGTGGAAAGGCTGGGGGTTTTGCCCTCTTGACCTGCAATATCCACAGCATCACTTTTACCACGTCTTACTGGTGACAGCAAAGTTGGTCAAGGGAAATAGATTCTACCTGTCAAATTGAGGAGCATTATGGCTGTTTATAATTTCTCATAGTTATTAATTAATAGTTATATTAATTCAATGTTCTTGTCTATAAGGTAGAAATATCCCTTGTAAAGTTTCTGGATAACTTGTAGAAATTTATGGCACTCTGTTGGTACAAAGCAGAATACAATAAATGATTGTTATTATTATTGCATCACATTGGATCTCAGTGAAGATGCATTTTTTGAAGAATGAAATATATAGTTAACAATCAAATGTTTTTAGTGATTTGCATGTCTGTATAGACCTCAGGTTTGTGTGAAAATTCAAGTTAAAAAAATAGATTATGGCTGGGCGCCTGTAGCTCAAGTGGCTAAGGCGTCAGCCACATATACCTACGGTTGCGGGTTTGAATCCAGCCCAGGCCTACAACTACGGTGATGGTTGCAACCAAAAAAAATAGCCAGGCATTGTGGCAGGTGCCTGTGGTCCCAGCTACTTGGGAGCCAGAGGCAGGAGACTCGCTTGAGCCCAGGAGTTGGAGGTTGCTGTGAGCTGTGATGCCACAGCACTCTACCCAGGGGGTCAGCTTGAGGCTCTGTCTCAAAAAAAAAAAAATAGATTATATAAAACCTGAAAAGCTGACAGTCGCATTACTTAAAGCAAACTAGATCTAACTGTAAATTAATTCTGCCCTGAAGTTAGTATACATTTTAATAGGTCCAGAATTAGAGACCAGCATTTGATTATAAAACTATTTCTTTAACATATATGAGTTAGGGTTAGGGTTATGTTAAATGTCACATGTTAAATAAATAGTTTTTAAATGAAATACTGGTCTCTAATTCTAGACCTATTAAAATTTATGCTAACTTTGGAGCAGAATTAATTGTATTATATAATATATATATCTCCTTAATAACTATCATAATGTCCTAAGCCTGTCTTTGAAGTTTTGAGAAATTAAATTACGTTGAGCTTTTCAACATTTGGTTATTTAATCTTTGTGTACCTTTTTATTATCATCATAATATCTGCATATACTGCACAGAATTTTATTAACTTTACTTGATACAGAAGGAATCTAAAATTCAAAGAAATTAAAGTTTTCTCGGAATAGTAGTACTTCTAACTTATTTGCATATATCGGGTTTATAGAGGCCAAGATATAATCAGTCAATTGAATGCTATCAGAGTATTAAAACACCTCATTTTAAGATTGATATAGCTTTTTCCTCCTTAATATGCCAAGATCCTTCACAAAGCTGTGTTGCTTTGTGCATTTCTCTGTTTCAAATGTGCATCATTGTATACACACACACACACACACACATATACAGAGAGAGTTTCTTTCTTTTTATCTTTTAACAGATCCAGTGTTACCACCCCAGGACGTCTTCCCTACTCCCCTGGGAAGTTCTTCCTCTTCTCCCTCCAGAGCAACTCCATACACGTCCATCATGACACACATCATCTAGTTAATCTGTTTATGTGTCTGTCTTTCCAAACAAACTATAAACTTCTCAAGGGCAGAAATTCAGTTTTTATTATCTTTAAATATCTAGTGTCAGGCAAAGGCCCTGGAGGGTAACAGATACTCAGTGAGAATAGTCCAAAGAAAAAGGCTGGGTTTCCTTCATACCAGGTCAGCCCTTCAGTAAACACTGATTCTGCAGCTAAATGCCGCTGTGGACTGAATTATGTCCCCCTCAGAGGCATGCATTGAGGTCTAACTTCAGAATGTGACATTACTGTAAATAACGTCTTAAAAAGAAAATTCAGTTAAAGTGAGGTTATTAGGGTGAGCCCCTAATCTAACATGACTATTGCTCTTACACAAAGTAAACTAAAAGGCACCATGTAAGTGTGAGGACGACATGGGAACAACTCCTCCCCTCAGTCCTGAGAAAGGAGCAGCCCTGTCAATTGGACTTCAGTCTGCAGAAGTGTGAGACAACGTCCTGCTGGTGTCTCAGCCACCCAGCCTGTGACACTCAGTGCGCCTAGGACCCTAAGGCAAATGTTTTACTGTTGGACTTGTTAATGTAAAAAAACAAAAGTTCAGAACAGGATAATTAGAGTCACTCATAAAAATGCTTAAGGAATAAAATCAAAGGCTCATGGTCCCTTGTTAGTTAATCCAGCTTCAACCCCATGAAAACTGCTACCTTCAAACCACAAGTGAACTGTAGGTTTCTGTTTTTGACAGGAAAAATGCTATAACTCCATTTTGCTTTCTGTAGCATATCTATGCTGTAAGTGTGGTTTTAGCTTGATAGATTCTATTAAGACTTTAAATGGGATTACGCAAATACAAAAGCCAAAAGCAAATACTTACTGGGGAGAAGCATCTTAATTCCACATTCTGCACAAACATGTCCTTTGTGAAGATGCACAGACATTCTCACGACTCCAGCGTGTTAAGTCACTATTGACTGCGACCACATTGACACTCAGAATGGTGCAATTTCACCTCCAGGAAATAACAGCTTCATTTCTCTGTTCAACAAGTTCGTCTCATCCCCTCTAAAGCCCCAATTAAAATAAAGCTTGAAAACAAACCCAGGTGCCTTAGTGGCTTGTGAGTGACAAGCACACCTCCCACCCGATAAGCTGTACCTATCATCATTTAATGGGGAGAGAGAGAGTAAGGAGAAAAATTAAAAATTCGCAGGGTTACAAGAACACATAAAAGTGTACTGAAGTATTAATTCCACCACCCAGACCAGGATCAAGATCAAGGACATGGCTGCTGAGAGCTCACCAACACTCCTCCTGCCGTCCGTCCTCGGCCCACATGCTTAGGAAGACACCTGAGGCTTTTACCTTTTCCTTGTAGGCACTTGAAGAATTCAGAAAAGATTCCAGATCCAAGGAGATTGTATCTGGCATTAAGAAACTATGAAATCGAAACCTCTACAGTTATATAAAGTGTTTAGATTGTGAGATGTCAAATAATTTTTTGTTGCTGAATTAAATAAAAATATCTGTTTAACTTCCTAGAAATATATAGCTATACGAGTTCCCTTTTGTTACTAGAGACCATAGCAGGAGCATGACCGAGACCAGGCACAGGGTGTTTATTTGAATGATGGCAGGCAGATAGAAACTGCCACCTTCAATTGCCAGAACTCACATAGACTCTTTATATTTAAATATTTTCATAGAAGGGAATCCAGTTGATTTTGCCATTAAATTTTCTTACCGACCATACGTATTTTTAAGCGATGAATTATTGGTCTCGTGTACTTACCTGGATTCTCAAACAGCTGATGCACCAGAGTAGAAGTCAGCGTCAGGCCACATTTATTCTCACCGAAGCTTTTTCTTTGTCTCACTCAGCTGATTCCTGTGACAGTAACAAGCTATGATGACAGTGTATTCAGACCTGTTCCTACTTTATTTCTCCCAAATTTATTAAAAATGTCCCGTTGATACCTGAAGGTGCTTACTGCAGCAGGAATCATGTGAGTAGTGAAGATGTGGGAGCATGGACACCTCCAGAGCGGAAGATTTTTAAACGAACGGTGCTGACTGAGCGTACAGGAGACTGAGCTCTCTGCATTCTTCCTGCACAATGTGGGGGGGATAATTGCCCGGTCTTTATGTTCTTATTACTGCAATCTTGGGTGTGAATTCTTTTGAGCAGACTTGACTTTCAAGTTGATGGGCAAAAAAACAGTAAGCAAAGGTCACATCCCCAGCAAGGGTGAGTGAACAGCCAGCCCTCTGGAAATCTGCCATGCACTGGACATGCAGCAAATGCACTGTGGCCTGCTGGTCTTCCAGACTTTGGAGGCTGAAACCTGCAGGAGAGAGTTACTATCTCACAGCTCTGTGGGTGAGCTGTCCAGCTGGCCTGGCTGGGTTCTCTGTTTGGGTTTTAGTAAACCTAAAATCAACAGGGTCAGCGAGGCAAAAGTCTCCCTGTAGGCTCTAGAGGGAGAGGAATCCCTTTCGAGTTCAGGTTGTTGGTAGAATTCAGTTCTTTGCAGTTGTAAGACTGTGGTCCCACATTCTCACTTGGCCTGCAGTCCCTCTCAACCCTGGAAAGCTGCTCTCAGGGCCTCCCACCTGGCTCCTTCTCTGTAAGGAATGAAGAATTTGCTTGCGTTGAATTACTCTCAACCTGCCAATCTTTCACACTTCCTCTTCTGTTACCAATCAGAGAAAACTGTTTGCATTTAGGCTTCAAACCATTACATTAGGCTTACTTAAATAATCACTTTTGATTAATTTAGGATTCAGCCTATCCGAAATACAAAAGAATATACGATTGCATACATGAAGTCTAGACAGCCACAGCAAACCCACTCACTTGCTGCCCGTGACAAAGTCTAGTAAGTTATGGGGCATCAGAGCCTGTCGTGTATGAACCTTCTGTTAGAGGCTGAATTGTGCACCCCCAAATTCCCATGTGGAAGCCCTAGTTCCCAGGACCTCTGAATGAGACTGTATGTGGAGATAAAGTCTTTACAGAGGTAATCAGATTAAAGCCATCAGTCTGGGCTTTCATCCAACTTGAGTGGTGTCTTTATAAAAAGAGATGGAGACACAGAAAACACACAGACTGAGGAGCAGCCACGAGAAGATTCAGCGAGAAGACAGCCATCTGCAAGCCAAGCAGAGAGGGCTCGGGAGAAACTGGACCTGCCAGCACCTTGGTCTTGGACTTTGGCCTTCTCTCCATTTGTGGTGTAATCTTATGGCAGTCCCAACAAATAAATATGCCTCCCAAATCATATACCCATCCCTTTCAAGAATTAACTCATTTCGAATTGTGTTTTTTCTTTATATTGATAGTTTTACCATCTAATTGTGAAATCTAAAACAAATCCTATTTATCTTGCCTACTTTTGAATTTTGGGTCAATAAAATCATGCTGAATATACTATTCTGTGATCTGCTTTCGTTATTCAACACGATGTTTTACAGTCTGTGCATTTGTATGTGGCTAGCTGTTTATTCAGTTTAAGTGATTCCCTGGTAGGAATCCTAAATAAGTAAATACAAAGTGCATCTATCCAGTACTGTGGGAGCACATTTGTGTTCATTCCAGAGTTTTTCTGTTATTGAAAATCTTTGTGTCTCCCGGTTCATGTAGATGAGTCTCTCTAGGAATTCTCGCTGTGTTTAGAGTTTACACATCTTCATTACTAGGTAATTCCACAGTGTGTCACAAAGTAGTTACACCAACTGACACTCCTTCCCACACAAAATCATTAGTTGCTAATGATTTTAGCAACTGGCTAAGACCTTGTATTGTCAGTCTTTTTTTTTTCCTCTATGTGTGTACATGTGTTTATTTGGTTTCCACTTTTTGCCTTCACAAAATTAAAGAAGCTTAATAACAATAACAATGTTTGAGATAAGGACTAGAAACAAAAGTCTTGTAAAGAATGAACAAAGATAAATACATTCCGAAAAGAAATCAGACAATTGCTGCAACAAAATATTGAGCAATAATAATAATAATAATGCAAAAAAAATTAACATTCACATTGTCAGATAAAAGTATGTCTATCACAGAATGCTTTGACTCCGAGTGTCAGTATGGAGCCATCAGTTAACTTTTTTTTTTTCCCCAAAGTCTCAAAGAATAGAGAATATTTATTTTTATAAATAAAAATAAAAGATAATTTCAAAAAACAGATCATACCAAATCATATAGACAATAGAAAAAGAAGAAATACTTCAAAATCATTCTACTTTATCTGGATATACCTGATATTAAGATTGGAAAAAATATATTATTATAAAGGGAAATTACAAACATATTTCACTTATAAATGAGGATGCAATATCCGAAACAACATATTAACAAGTTGAATGAAAAATTATTGTTCAAGTAATGTACTTTGGTCAAAATTAAATCCAATTTATGTGAGAATTAGTCACTATTTTCTTTTCTTTTTTCCCTTTCCCTCACCCCCTCCTTCCTTCTCTCCCTGTCTGCTCTCCCCTTCCCTGACCCTTGTATTGTCAGTCTTATGGGCAGGTAAAGCCACCACATTCTTTTAATCTACACTTCTCTGTTGTAAATGAAGTTGAATATTTTTCCATCTGTTTGTGCTCTCTCTTTTGTAAAATTTACAGTCATTTCTTTTGTTCCTTTTCCTATTCCGGATATTAATCCCTTGTCAGTTTTATGGATTGCAAAGCTCATCTTCCAACCTGTGGCTCTGTATTCATTCTTTCTGTCATATCTTCAGGGAACATAAGTTGGTACTTGAGTCCAGCAATATATTCTTTTCTGGTTAGCCATTTTAATGTCATATTTCAAGAAAACCTTCCCTTTATAAGTTTATAAAAGTATTTGTCTATATTGCTTTCTAAAATTTTTATAACTTTTTCCTTTGTGCTTAAGATATGAACCTATCTGGACCTGATTTCTTTTATGTGGTGTGGGGGAATTATCCAATTTTCTGTCACTTTTCCATGGGATTCATCATTTGTTACAACAATTCATCAATTGTTTATTTATTGAAATATCATTTCCCACTGATCCACCTGCTGTTTTTCCACAAATCGAGACCTCTTGTGAGTGAAGGGTGACTCAGACCTCTTGTTCTGTCCCACTGACTGATCCGTCTGTGCGCACCTGATCTCCGTTATTAGCATTTCATAATAATTCCTAATGTCTTTTCAGGAGTGGTTTATTTCTCCTTGGACTCCTGCTATCTATGTAAATATTACAAGCAACCTGCAAATTTGCGCTAATTAAATGATAACTTTGAATAAAATTTCTTTGTAGTTATAGACTAATTTGGGGGTTAGTGACCCTTTGTAATACTTAGTTTTCCATTTCAAAAATATAAACTAGGCTCAGCACCCATAGCTCAGCAGTTAGGGTGCCGGCCACATGCACAGGGGCTGGTGGGTTAGAACCTGGCCAGGCCTGCTAGGCAACAATAATAACAACAACAACAACAATAACAAAAATAGCCGGGCATTGTGGTGGGCGCCTATAGTCCCAGCTATTGGGAGTCTGAGGCAAGAGAATCACTTAAGCTCCAGAGTTTGAGGTTGCTGTAAGCTGTGAAGCCATGGTACTCTACCAAGGGCGACAAAGTGAGACTCTGTCTCAAAAGGAATAATAAATAAAAATAAATAAATAAATAAATATATTAGTAAACTAGCTCCTAGTTTATCGAGGCCTTCTTTAGTGTCCTTAAAATTTTATATTTTTCTTCATAAAGAACTTCTATGCTTTTTATTATTAAAAACCCCTATTTTAGACACTTTATTTAGTTTGATGCTATTGGGTATCTCTGTGAACTTCCAGTGCTAGCTACTAGGGTTTAGACATAAAATTCCCCATCGATTGTCTTACCACCAGCCTTTTACTTGAGTAGTCACATGATCTGAGAATAAATTGTCCCTCTGATTTGCCTTTCTAGCTTTGCTAAGATGGTAATAGTGGGCACCCCTATCCTGTTTATGCATTCAAAGGATTCCTTTCAAGGTTTCACTATTGTGTGTGCTGTTTTATGGCTATCCTAGCATTGGCAAATGGCTAAGGATCTATTGTTATAGCATTATTTTTCATAACTGGACATTAAATTATGGTATTTTATTAAACTCTGAAATGGACACCTCTGGCTTAAAGTGTGGTAAGATGACCTAGTCCTTATTTAATAAACTTTAAAAGGGTCCTGGATATGCTGGTAGAACTTTGCGGTTCTATGAAGGATAGTTGAAAACTATAACATTAATTCAAATAAGCAATTTATGCCCTCCCTGTTCAATAATGAGTAAGGATTTAGTGAGGTCCTTTAAGCCAACAAAATTAGTAAAGAATTCTGTGCTAAGAATACATGGTAAGATGGGTGGCGCCCGTAGCTCAAGTGGGTAGGGTGCTGGCCACATATACTGAGGCTGGCAGGTTCGAACCCCGTCTGGGCCAGCTAAACAATAATGCAACTGCAACAATAAAAAAAAAATAGCTGGGTGTTGTGGTGAGCGCCTGTAGTCCCAGCTACTTGGGAGGCTAAGGCAAGAGAATCGCTTAAGCCTAAGAGTAGGAGATCGCTGTGAGCTGCAACACCACGGCACTCTACCCAGGGCGACAGCTTGAGACTGTCTCAAAAAAAAAAAAAAAAAAGATATATGGTAAGAGATTGACAACTGACAGTCTGGAAGACATTAGACTAGATTTTGAGCCTTAACATGACACCTGGCACATTTTAATGTCTAATAATGTTTGCTAATTGGTTGAAATCTCAAAAGATTCTAAAAAGATGTTATTCTTTAGGTGATAAAAGGATTTAGTTATACACACTGATGTGTATTTAACAAAGACGCTCCTTTTTTTTTTCAGAGTCATATTGAAAGATGGGAAATTAATTTGTTTGGATTCTGAGGCTGAATGAGTAATGATTATTATTCAAAAGATTATTGACAGGTGTAGTTAATGCCAAGGATTCTCACATTCACTTTTATCTCTTTTTGCTTTTATTTAAATATGTATTTAGAAATATATAATACTTTAAGATTAGGGTAAGTGCAACAAAATTAGAGTAAATCTATCCCAGACAATCTAAAAGAGTCATCAGCAGCTCAGATTAGTATCACCTGGGAACTTGTCAGGATGCAAATTCTCGGGCGTTACCTCGGATCTACTCAATCCGAAGTTCTGTGAGTGGGCCCCAAACTCCGAGTATTAACAAACCACCGAGGTGATTCCACTGCATTTCCAAGTTCCAGAAGCATTAGTTCACATCTTCTATTTAATATGATACCAGGCTAATCTGTATTATAAACATTTCCATTAAACATAAAAGTGATATAAAAGTGCTAGAATCTATTTTATACAGACCAGCTAGGTAGGTAATAGACTTAGTTGCCAAGAAATTTTAAGAAAAATACTTTTCACCTTTGAAAAATAATTACTGCAGTCACAATGGTTTTAGACATTAAGCTCCAAATAGAATTTGCAAACTAATGGGCAGAGGGGGAACAACCGAGCACAGGCGTGTGGTGACAGGAGTAAACTTCGACTAATTTTTGAAAAGAAAAAAACGAGGATACTTTCTGATTCTTAAGCCATAGCAGTGGGCAGAAAAGTAGAGGTGATCACTCAGAACAGAAAAAACCAAATTCTGAGGTTTTTTAAATTAAAAAATGAAAAATAAAAAGAAATCAAGGGTATTTGGAACTTATGATTCACCTGCGGGTCACCTTGGTGTGGAGAGGTGTAGTGGTGGGAAGATCTCAGGTTTTCTGTTCTATCGCTGTGGATTAGGGTTCCAGATGTAACAGGGATGAGTTACGTCATTCTGGGCGATTCGCTTAACACTGGGGATTTAGATGCTTTCATTTGTTCTTACTTTGTTCTATTGTGGGAGAAGCAGAGCTGAGACATGTAGGGTGTTTCATAGTGATTATTTATTTTCAACTTACCAAAACATTTTTTCTTTATTGTTTAAGTTTTTTTTCTTTTTTCCAGAAGGCTTTCTTAAAAGGGATCACATCTGAATAATCCTGTGTAGATACACAGTTAGCTGGATAGCTGGGTGCAGCCGTGCCCGTGTTATGGGGCCCCAGCTGGCCTTCACCTCCTGTAGATGACAAGTGCTCTTGGTGTCACTGTGAGCTTGACGATGCTCCGGAGTTTTCTTTGAAGATGGCATCACTTTTATGTTAATAGAGGTTGGGAATGAACTGCTGTCTCTACTCATTCTGAGGACCTAAACTTTGTTTCAGGCAGGTAATTAGCTACTTGTGAGAGGACAAATGCCAGTTGAAGTGAGGGAATTTCCATCACATGGGAAGAATGATCCCCAAACATCGTATAATAGTTGAGGGCGTCCCTGTAGGCTCAGCATCTCACCGGGTTGAATCCCCAGCGCTGCCCCTGCCATGCTTTGGTCCCTTCAACTTCCTAGTGGACTACAGCATTTGACCACTGTTTCTCCCCCCACTGCGTCATTTAGTATCGTTCTTAACACCAGTATGCTTCTTTTATGAACTCGTAAACACCCTGTCTCTTGATTTTTGAATTCCAAAGGCCTAGTAACCTCCACCCCATTTTAGTCATCTACGATCATGGATCTCATCACAGAGTTGTGGTTTCATCATCAGAGTCCTAAACTGAAACACTTCTTTTAGAGCAGCAGTTCTCGACCTGTGGGTCGTGACCCACGGGAACTGTATTAAAGGGTCGCGGCATTAGGAAGGTTGAGAAACACTGTTTTAGAGGAATGTTTTATCCCTTATTATATCCTGAATAAAAATACACTTACAAAGAAGACATTGGGATATAATACAGCATGACAGAACATTCTTAAACTACAAGAAATTATTTTTAAATAAAGTAGACTGAATAGACAGCCTCATGGGAGTGGAAACCATCCGGCCGAGGCAGCTATGAAGCCATCGGGTGGGAAGGGGGAGGGAGGAAACGTGGGATTGTCTGGACCCAGGAAGGTCACCAGGGGGCTGCCCCAGGAAGACAAGGCCGAAACAGGCAGCTAAAACTATGTTCTGGCCTTAACTTCTTTCTGGTAAAGCTTTTGCCAATGTAATACCATTAAATATTAAATGAATAAACTGTTTCTGAAGAAAGAATCTGTTAACAGTTATGTGATATTATCCCCTAGAGTCAATAAACAGAAATGCTGTTTCAGAAAGAAACTATTCACAGGCTCTGGGAGCCTTGGGAGCCTCTTGCCTTGGGACTGTTCACTGGGGGCCTCGGAGCCTCTCGCCATCTCTGCGCCTTTGCCTCTCTCTTCTGGACCTCGGTTTCTCTCTTTTTCTCTCATTCTCTCATCTCCTCTGGTCTCCATGGAAAATCATCCACAAAAACTAAATTGTTTTTCCTAAGATTTAATTTCCATTTCTTGGGAGAGTAGATCTCACTGGCCATACTGGTTCAGGCAGGCACACAGGTCCAGTCAGTTGTAGTCAAGGGAACATGTTTTTCTTCTTTTTCTTGAAAGAAGAAATAGTTCCCAGAGAAGAGAGAATTTGTATTAATTGTAAAGTATCTATAAAGCAGTCCATCACTGCACGTGTGTCACTCCCAGTGAATAGTCAAAAGGCAAGAGTGTCCTGAGGCTGCTAGTGAATAGTCCCAAGGCATGTGTGTCTAAACATGAGAAAGAGAGAAAGACAAAGACAGACAGGCAGAAACAGAAAACACGTTTCCTCAGAAGAAACTATGGGTCGTCAGAGAGATCTGAGCATACATTGAAAAAGCAGCTGACAAATCCCCCCAGGTCTGGGCTTTATGATCCTGAGGAAGCCTTTGAACCTCTCCAAACCCAGCTGTGAATGTGAAATCACGGCAAAACAAAACAAAACAAAACAACATTTCTACTCCTTACAGAATTGTTGAGAGATGATAAAATTGAAGTTACTTTGAAAGTAGACATGAAAAACCATTATTAATAGTGTAAAATCACTTCCTAATTAGTAATTAATAAAGCCAGCTTTATGGCATCTATCCATATTATCTTATCCACAGTTATATACAGACAAAGCCACTAAATGGCAAGTTTAACTGTTGTAGAGCATGGCAAAAATGATAATCACGATTAAGCTATATATTAGCAATTACCTCTGTGGTTAAGCTCTAATGCAAAACTATCTCAGGACAAGTACAAGAGTAAGAGTATTTTAGTATATGAAATTTCAGATTTCAATAGAGAAGGATCTAGTCGGCACAGTCGAAGTCACACATCCACTCCCAGTGACCAGGAGAGCAGACAGGTCAGCCTGGGTCCCCCAGATGGAAACAAGTGATTCTCAGAGCAGCTGATAGACACCTCAGTGGGGCCTCCCTACAACTCAGGGAGCACTTTTCTTAAAACCAAAGGGAGAGTAAACAAATGGAGGTACTTTTCATTCCAGAGGGCTTTATCTTTTATAATGAAATATGGTTAAAACCTTTAAATACAAGTAACCTAGAAACACTGGATATGGGAAAAAATCCTTTCAAATGAATAACTTGGTGAAAATCCCCAGAACCTTCTTACATATCCCTCAAAAAAAAAAAAAAAAGGAATGGGAAAATAGGGGAAGAGATTCCATAGTTAAGTGCTGTGGGTTGTGCAGGGTGAGGCTTGAAAGCTGATTGCTCAATCATGAACCTAGATGTTGACATTTTAATCTCACATTAGGACAGAAGCCAAGGCTGTGGATCCTTGTAAGATGGAGAATTGCAACAAAGGTCCTTGTACACTATGTAAAATCAGGACCTTCAGTAGACATAAATGCACTAAAAAGCACAGGTTTGTAACAAGGAGACATGTCTGCTGAAACGTGGACAATGGATAGGAAAAAGTCTTCTTCCTTGAGAAGTCTTTACAAAGCATCTGTCATCAGGTGGCTCTGAGATTCCGTCATAACACCTGCAAGGGCTTGGATTCTCCTTGTAGCACAGAGTGGAGACCCAGATCTCTACCCAGCAGAAATGAAATGAAAACTGCCCTAGTAGGACACACCTTCACCATGAACCCCACAGGAGTCTCAAACATAGATTCATACTTAATCACAATAATTCACAAAACACTCAGACAGGAGTGAAAACCCAACATAAACAGCATCCTGACATCTGCAGTGTTAAAATTGGCAAAGACAGCCGCTGGAAATATGTCTCCAGCTAATAGACACCAAAGAAGAAATTGATACGTGAGAAAAGAATAAGTTACTAGGAGACCAAACAGATTTAGGTGAAAAACTCAAACAAATAAGAGAAAAAGCACCAGCTAATTTGAGAGAAACAAAGGAATCTACTAGAAATAACATTTACAGGTATGCAATGTGGAATCTCACAGGATGGCCTGGGAAATTTGATTTGGGTAGAGAGAAAATTATTCTGAAAAGTCTGAACAGCTTTCCAGAGGACGGAGCAGAGAGATAAAAACATGGAAGATACAAAAATGAAGTTAAGAGACTTAAAAATATTACGGGAATATCTAATTTATTTTTTGAAAGAATTGCAGACCACAGGAAAGGGAGAATGGTAGAGAGTAATATTAAAAAGTATAACGATTGAAAAATTTCTGGGACAGATGGAATCCCCATGTTCAAGAAGTCCAATAGTTTCTAAGCAGGACAAAAAAATAAAAGAAAATTCATACCAGGTTTGCAAGATCCAAAAGATTAAAAAAGGAATAAATAATCATGACCCACCACATGGCAAGTGCTTGGGAGGGAGGATTTGAGAAACAGTCAAACTTGGGCTGTGTCCCTGAAAATACAGAGTTTTCCTAACTCAGAATTGCTTTGGACAAATTCCTTGTGGAATAATAAATTGCTTTGTTTTTATAATACATTTCCATAATGAAGAATCAATGTCACAAAATGTGGCTTATGTTAGTTATGCCTAAACATGAGATAGGATCAATACCTTGTTTGCTCATCCTGTATACCCACGGAGTCACACATTTTAACATTTTTCCCACTATTTTTTTCCCTCTAGGTTTAAAGAGTTTTCTGAAGTGTAACCAGTTGGACACATTGAGGGAATGACACCATTCTTACTGTCCCCCCAGACACCATCTTAACAGGTTAATGAGGACAGTGATAAAAGTAGTTAAAATGGTCTTTGGAGAAGATAGAGCCTAGTTCTAGCATTTACAAGTTATTATGTATTTTCAGACAAGCAAGTTTTCTGAATCACAGGCTCCTTTTGTAAACTGTGAACACTGACATCTACTTTATTTGAAGCTGGTTGAAAAGACTTTAGACTGGGGGACATATCTAATAACTGATGGTCCTTCTGGAAAGTACTATTTTATTTCTTGGCGTAAAGCTTAGTTCCTGCTGTTCCCTGTCCTCCCAGCCTCCTGACCCTTCACCTGGCCTCACATGAAAGGACCCCAGAGCTGGGGCCTGTGTAGGAGGTTTTCCCACACCCTCTGGTCCGTTTCTTTGCCGCCTCCTCCACACAAGCTGTCAAAATTGCAATTGCTTCACATTTAATCTCATTTCATGGAAGAAGCTTTTGGATGAACACAAATTGATACAACTTGTCAAAGCGATGCCAGGAATCTTCATTTTTACCTCCAATTACCTCTACTTCACTTCACTTGGCAGTGCCTGCCCCACCCAGGTTACACTCAGCCTCTCGGGGGTGCCGAGGCATAAAATCTGCAGAAAGAGCCCCTCTGTGTATTCCTGGGGGAGGTGCCCTGCTTCCCCAGGACACAGCACTTACTTACCGGGCAATGTGACACCTCCTGACTGCTCCTTGCCAGTCCCGCCAGCCCTCCCCCCACCCCACGGGAATGTTAGACGCTGTCATCTTTGTCAGGACAGATGCATGGCTCTTGTGTTTTCTCCTCAGCGCCAACGTGAACATGTTATTATTTGAATTGAGCCAAACCTTCTGGTACTCATCATCCCATGGGAGTCTTCCTCTTCCCTTGGGCATCACTTGCTTGTCACTACTGCAAAGAATTGTTCCCCCCACCCCTCACCACCAGCATGACCATCACCAGTCCCCCTCCACTGAAACACACCTTTACTCACCACTCTGCCCTGCCCCTGGACCAGTGTCCCTAAGGAGAAGGGGTGCAGCCATTATCTCCCCCAAACCCAGGGCTCCTCTGTCTTTCCATTTTATTACACTGCAGTCCATCCCGCCCCACCTCTGTCCACATCCAGGCAGACTCTGGTTCCTGTCATCTCTCCATCCTTAGAGCCCCCAGGCAGCCTTCCTCTGCCACTGCTTAGAGCTACCCTCAAATTTTCACCTTTGCCACAAACAACACTTCCTAATAGCCCCAAACCCATTCTGTCCCTATTCCAGCCTGTCTCATTCACTCAAAGTGATCCTTCTACGGCGCTGTCTCACCAGGTCACTGTCCTTCAGAGTATCCAATGGCCTCTGTGTTCATGTGACAGGTTGCTTGGTCTGAATGCTTGAATCTTCCAAAATTCTTGAGTTGAAACTGAATCACCAATGCGATGGCCTCAGGAGGTGGGGCCTTTGGGAAGGGATTAGGTCACAGTCCCTGAGGAAAGCTGCCTGGCCTCTCTTGTCACATGAGAACACGGGGAGAAGGCTCCATCTCCAAACCAGAAAGTAGGACCACACCAGACCCTGATGCTGCCGATGCCTTATCCGGAGCGCCCGCCTCCAGGGCTGTGAGAAATGAGCTTCTGATGCTTATAAAACACCCAGTTTATGATACTTTTATTACAATAGCCTGAATGGAGTGAGCCACAGGCAATAATTCACATAGACCACAAATCAGATCGTTCTTAAGGTTTCTTCCAACATATACTGGACAAACCCAGCTCTGACCCAATCAGCTTGGAGTCATTCAAATTATAATACTCCTGGGACCAATTGGTTAAAAAAAAAAGTCCCAACTGTCACATCACTTTATTGAATTTGTTGTTTTTTACCCACTGCCTCAAACTTACACCACCAAATAGGTACATGCATTGCATTTATTGAGAGAAAACATGTTCATAGTAAAAATTTAGACAGTAGAAGGGATTATACAATTAAAAACACAATACTTTTCCTCTCACTCTAAACCCTCATTTGTCTGGATTCTTTAGAAATAATGCTTTTTGCCAATTTTGATGGGTATACATTTTCAGAAATGGTCTCTGCATGTGCAAGCGTAGTTCATGACACAGATGAGAGCGTTGTTTCATTTCAGCATTTATCTATCTATCATCTATCTATTTATCTATCTGACCATCCACCCATCATCTGTCTGTGTTCCCAGGATGGAGAAGGTTACATTGCAAGCATGTCCCATTGTTCATCTCGTCCATTCTGGTGGGAACTTAGATTTGTTTTTCTTTTTCTTTTTCTTTTTTTTTTGAGATGGAGCCTCAAGCTATCCCCCTGGGTAGAGTGTCATGGCATCACAGCTCATAGCAACCTCCAACTCCTGGGCTCAAGCGAGTCTCCTGCTTCCGCCTCCCAAGTAGCTGGGACCACAGGCGCCGGCCACAACGCCCGGCCATTTTTTGGTTGCAGCCATCATTGTTGTTTGGCAGGCCCGGGCTGGGGATTCGAACCCACCACCCTAGGTGTACGTGGCTGGTGCCTTAGCCGATTGAGCCACAGGTGCTGAGCCAAGACTTGTTTTTCTTTTACAAAAATTAATGTTTGGGTGAACATTTATATATTCACTTATGTGTATGAGTATATCTGTAGGATACAGATAAAACAACATTTATAAAGCATGAATTTCTGAGTCAAAGACTATATGCGTTTTACATTTTTGATAAACATTACCAAAACATTTCCAAACATTTTGCACCAAACTCCCTCTATTACTCTGTGAAAATGCCTGTTTCCCAGCACCCTGTGATAGTTCTGTGGATCAGACTCTTTGTCCTTTCACAGGTCAACAACTCCTATGTCACTATTTGACTCCATATTTCTCTAATTATCATTAATGACAGGCCGCATTTCATATATTTACAGCTATTTCTCAAAATTATTTGCATTGATTGTTGGTGTCTTTATATTGTATTTGTAAGAAAATGTATATGTTAAGAAACTAAACACTTTCCTGCTAAATAAATTATAAAATATTTATCCTATATGTTCATTTGTATTTTTATTTTATTTCCATTTTCTTAATGAAAAACATGATTTTCAGCATAGTTAATTTATCAAATTTTTCCTTTATGGCAGTGGGAGGTTGCATTTTGCCTCTACAGTACTTCCCCATTTCAAAAATCAATTTTTTGTGTGTGTCCAAATGTAGATTATTTTATCCCTCTGGACTTTATTTTGGTATAGGCTGTAGATGAGATGAATCATCATCCTTTTTTAGATGTTTAATCATTTGCTACAACTTCATTTTTGTTTGCTCAGCCCTTTTCCCCCTTGCTTTTAAATATTTCCTTCAGGAAGTACTTAATATCTGTATCAATTTGACTCCCAACATTCTAATTTACTAATACCTCTATTTCTTCATCAGCCACCATCAGAATTTTAAACTTACTATGACTTTATATGATCTGTTACCACTTATCTGGTGTCTAATCCTCCTCTGTGACTCCTCACTTTCAAAAATTTCATGACTCTTCCCAAATGTGTCTTTAACCACTTGAACTTTAGAATCAATGTCTGAAATTCCAAAGAAAATGAACCTATTTGTATTTTATTGGAATTATTTATTTATAGATTAACTTAGGCAAAATTGACATCAATATAATATTAAGTCCATTTAAGAATAAAAATATATCTTTCTCTTAATTTAAGCACCTGTGTGTGGGCACACATACACCCTTAATGGCCTTTAAGTTTCCTCATTAAATCTTGTCTATTTCTTGTTTCTTTAATGCTAGACAATTTTTGTTGTAGTTGTAATTACCATGATTAAAAATAAGATTTTTTTTATTTCATTGTATTTCATTGCTTTTTTACAGTAAAGATCTTGATGTCTGCACATACGTTTCAACTCCACACCATCGAGTGATGAGCTTTCAAACTGCATCAAATCAAGTTCAACATGACATGAATATTTGAGCTATCTAGTTGCATAATCATGACATCTGCAACTCATAACAATTTTTGTTCCATTCTTCTGTTTTTCTTTCTTCTTTCTTCCTCTCTCAGATTAAATCGGTATTTTTCCAAACAACGTCATGCTTTTAGTGACTGTAAGCATTCTTAAACTTATCTGTCCTATGCTGGTAAGCATGAGGCTGGCTTTGGCTGAAGCTAACATTTTCAGAATAAAATAAAAATCCATGTGTAGGAGAAAGTATTCCTCCACCCCTAGGCAGAGGCTTAGCTCAAGGACTTAAGCTAAGTCTGGAGGCCGTTCCAGACAGCGAGACGGCCCTTTCCCATCCACCCCACCTTTTGGGAAGGGGCTGCTCACGGGGAAGGAAGGCTCTCTCTGTCCGCAGCGCTTGGCTGGGCTCCCTGGTTCGGTGCGCACCAGACCCTCCGGGTGCAACATTACTGAAGGTTTTCTGGATATGATGGTCTAGTTCTGATATTAAATTTAAGGGTGCGTTTGACTTTCTCACAAGCCTCATCTGCTGCTGTGGTCCTTAAAAGTGATAAACATATATTGCTGTCCAGATGCCATTCCTTTACCTTTTTCTTAATTTTTCAGAATGACTTATTAGACCCTCTCAGAAGCCCCCAATAGTAAGTGTCCAATCATACTTTTATTAGGAGTTGTGAAATCTTCAAGGAAAGCTGAATCTTATCGAATGTATTTTTATCATTGGCTGGAGATGATTTAATTTTATCTCTCTCTCTGTTTTATCATTCTTTTAGTTAATAGGCACCAAGTCAGCATTTAGCACATTTATCATTGCATTATATTATAATAAAGTTAATATATACCTCATCTCGTTTACTTAATTATTGTGTTAAGACATTTATACTTTATACTTAATAGATCTGACGTGTACCCTTGCATTATGCATCATAGGTGTTCAATGCTCCTAATTCTATATGAAATCAGCACATTGTACCCCATAAATGCATTAATGTATACATGATCTATGTAATTATGATTTAATATAAAAATTAAAAAAAAAATTATAATAAAGTGTTTAAATGTTTATGAATGAATTGTAATACCCTAAAACAATGGTAGTATTTAGTCTTCTTATTATCACGTTTTCAGATATGAGTCTTAAAAGTTAGTCATTTTTAGATCATATCATTCAAAACTACCATCAGGAACATTGATGGCAATGGAGTTCCTGTTCATGTTTTAGCTACTGAAAATATGTTCCACGTCCACTAAATATTGCTTCAAAAATATCATAAGAAAACAGTAAACACATGTAGTGTTCTGTGTAGAAAACATAAGACAGTTACAGCTTCCAAATTGAATAATAACCTTGTGGAGAAGGAAGACCATATCCATTGAATGTCTAAGATAATTAAGTTTGCTAACTCACAAACTTAATTGTCATATAGTGTTTAATGAGCGCTCTGATGACCGCTACAGAAAGAGTTCCAAAATTGCTTTGGAAGGTGGAGTAGGTGCTGGTGTGGGTGCACAGCTTTTCAAGGGGAGCATCTCAAAGGTGACCATCGTGCTATGCAGCAATGAGGGATATAGCACTTTTTCTATGATGATTTTGCAAACTCAATAGTCTCACCTCATATGTATAAGTATAAATACACACACACTTCTTTTTTTTTTTTACCCATTCATCCATTAATAGATATTCAGGTCGTTTTCGAATCTGGGCTGTTGTAACACTGCAATGAACTTGAGTATACAATGAATGTACCAGATATGTGACACCTTACAATTGTGCAAGTAATTAAGGAAAATGTCTGTCATACCATCTAAGAAAAGCTGTTTTTTTATTACAATTTCTCATGTGGATCCACAATTAGCATATTTTGAAGGTAGAAATTCTTTGGAATGGCCCAATATTCAATGCTGTTAGAATAAGAGAAACTATTTCATGGCTAGAAAGAGGCGTTACACAGGTAAAATCTTAAACTGGAAATTCTTGACTTGAATATTCACCCACTATCTTAATTTGAGAAAAGTACACATGCCGGCAGATTTTTTGCCATGAAAGGTGGTAGCTAAAAATAGCAGTAACAGCTATGAGTAAACGGTCCATTTTTAATGCTACGGACATACGTGCACATGCACGCACATCCCGACACATTTCAGTTCCGCCATGGGTGAGATCCTCTTGCAGGAGACTATGAAGTGCACGTGTATTGACCCCGAGGATGACGTTGTACACGTGCAGCTCGTTGCCTTCTCCACGCTGACTTGTGCTTCAGACTGCTGTCCGCACAGGAGCGTCTTTACTCCTCAAGTCCCGTATTCACCCAGAGTTCCCACCAGACAGGAAGCAGGGGTGAGAGCCGGTTCACACCTGCTTCCTCAGCAGCCTGCCTATCAGCTTTCTGGGTTACGCACCGCTCCACACAAGTCTTCTAACCGAAATACTGCTGTGGGTGATCAACATTAAAGTTCATATTTGGGGGATTTAGCAAATGTTATTAGGGACAAGGGGGTCTTCCATGTTCCACTTATTTGAGTTCTCGAATTTTTTCAAATTTTGTTCTAGGTTACAGCCATGCCATCCGAAGCATGTCTGATTTTATCAAATTTTGGTCTAATTATTTCAGCTCTTCAATCTATAATAAAATGTTTTCAGAAAGTATTTAATCTACCATTTAGACTTGTATTTGTCTGTGGGACCCCAAGAAACCTTGTCTGCTATTATTGGCAGCCAGAAGTCTCAATCTCACCCCTACTTGAGAAAATTTTACCTGCGCTTTGGAAGCTTCGCCCTCACTTTTCCTGATGGCCTTCCCGACCCCCTTCCACCCTTCTTGGCGCCCTGCCACCTCCCTGCCCCTCCCCCTCCTGCACATCAGTCCAGGCCCAATCAGGGGCTGTCTTTTCACCTTCTGTGGACGCCTAGTGGCAGGCCGCTGATCTTCTCCCCTGAGGCAACTAGTCCATGCCTTGCATAAAACACTCAATATTGATTGAATTTAAAAAGATTTCAAAAAAAACATTGCTTGAGAAGCCAACTATTAAACAAAATAATCACTTCAGCTATTTCCCATATTTCTCAATTTCAACAAGAAATAGTCTTGAGCAATAAAGACGTTCCCAAGCCTCTTCCCTCCACATTCCACTTGAGCAGAGTTTACATAAAATAATGTGAATAGTCCCACTTGCTCGTCTTCTAACGAGACCCAGCTGCTGGAACGCTCCAGCACCACCAGCTCAACTTGTGACAATAAACATGTTTCATCAGTCCACTTCACAGAACTTATTAAGTGGCCTCTCTTCGCGGGGAAAGAAGGAATTTGGCTCCCAGGGAGCGTAATTCGATACAGATGTGGTCAAGTGAGACAAAAAATCCCAGCTGAACCGGTGCAGGGAAGAGAGGAAATGATTTGCATACAGCCTGAAACACGTGTTGCCTTAACTGCTTGTATGGGGAGGTAAAAGTTTTCCTTGGCCAGAAAATAATCCAAAGTTTGGAATCTTACAACAAAATGACACATTTGCTACTGATCTAATCTAGGATACTATAGATTGGGAAACACATGATTACTTTTTTTTTTTTTTTTGCGGTTTTTGGCTAGGGTTGGGTTTGAACCCACCACCTCCAGCATACCGGACTGGTGTCTTACTCCTTTGAGCCACAGGCACTGCCTGACACATGATTACTTTAAGTACCACCATGAAAGGAAAATTAGCCAAAAATCTATGTTCCCCATCAGTGGTCAGCCATATCATGATTTTAAAGATGTTGAGATGTGATAAAATACACTTCTCAGAATCTCTGAAATACAGCATGCCTTAGCATCTTAGACTCAGCACACCAATGGATATAAAAACACTTTCTTCATGAATGTTAATTTCTTGGTTATCCTTTCTTTATAATTTTCAATGCTGATCCAGGAGAGTCAAAATCTACTTCTACAGAATGTGTAGGAAGGTCAAGGGTCTGTTGCCAAACCTGCACACACAAGGCAACACAGCCACAGCACAACACAACGACCACAAGGCTGAGCTGGGCATCGTGCTGTTCAGGAAAAGCAGGCCTTGTATCCATCACCCACTATGTATCTGCCTATGGAGAAGGGAGTGTACTGTAAAGTGAACTCATCCGTCTCTCTGTTTCCAAAGAGAAGACTGAGTTATTTAGAATGGTGAATTTGAAATAACCAATTTGATTTGCATAATAAACACCTTCCACTTACCTTCCTCATGGAGCCATCGGCCCACGGATGGCTAGTGGTCCTCTGCTCTCTGTAAAGAGTACAAGCAGATTGCCCTACAGGGAATATCTGAGTTTTTGCAACCCACATTGTTACGAGGTAGGTAGGTCTGCCTAATTCTAAGGTTCAGTATTAGGACGTTCACCTGCCCACAGATACAAACCACAACCTGTAATACAAGGATCAACTTCATCATTATAAGGGGCATCTTTTCATCTCTTACCTAACTTACTCCCTTCTTTTCTCAATAGGATCAAAAGTCCTAGGGACTAACCCAGGAAGGGGTAAAAGGGTAAAGGGGACCATTTGTAGGCCCCGTTGAGGAACAGTGGTGTATCTGCCCTCAGCTCTGACAAGCAGGTTGTCCTATAACACTAGACAGGGAGAAGGCAGCCATGGGAGGTGGCATCGGGATGCCCAGCTCACCGTGCAACCCTCCTCCCCCTCCCCACCTGACACGCTCAGGACTAGGCCCAAACCCTCTTCCCAGTGTGCCCTTCCTGTCTTTCTTGCTTCTAGGTCTTCTCTGGCTTCTCTTGCTGCCTCCCACCAGGAACACTCGGCTCTTACCCATAACCCCTGGAGAACCTGGCTGTCTTCATTTTGCCATCAGCTATCAGAGAATTGACCCAGGCACTGATCCAAACCAGCCACAGAGTGGGAGCCACAGTCTGTGGTAATGACAGTGACATTATCTAGAGACCCCACAGCACCAAGGCTGACTCGCTGAGGAACATCAACTTCAGAGACTAAGGAACTACACCAATGACACCATAATCTACTTTGCCTGCCCACTTTCTCAGAGACCAACAAGCAGGGATGAAGGGCTTCGTAAGTGGCCCTTTATGATGTGAACACAAATTACACTGGAAGAACTGTAAGTGTAGATGTTAAGATGCCAACT
This sequence comes from Galagoides demidoff, assembly GCA_963574575.1. Classification (NCBI taxonomy): domain Eukaryota; kingdom Metazoa; phylum Chordata; class Mammalia; order Primates; family Galagidae; genus Galagoides; species Galagoides demidoff. Next base: position 28,876 of record CAUYQV010122128.1, read on the forward strand.
GAGGCTGTTCAGCCTGAGTCATTGTGATTTTAATGCATGTTTAAAAAAATGTGGTGGGGCCAAAGCAGAGAAGTCACTAATCTCCCCTTAATCCCAACCGTGGCTACTGTATTATCAGAACACGTCCGGCATCTGCTCAGCCCCAAGTAGTCTCTGAGTGAAAGAGTCTTTGTTTCCTTCTCCCTCAAAGAAGTCTAGCTTTGATACAGAACTAAGATCACTTTATTTTAAATTGTCAAACATTTAAAATTTGGTGGATTCTTTGCGAAAAATGAGTACCATATGTATTAGGACAAAATGGAGACAGAATTGCTGGTTAGTGACAGACTAGTGTCTAGACCAAGAGTTTTCAAAGTCAGTTCTGGGGACCAGGAGGAAACCTGAAACCCTCTCAAGTGTCTGAGGTCACACGTTTCTGTGGCCCTGGGCTTTGCCCTTTGCAGCCGACCCTTCAGGGGAGTCAGTGGGGTTTTCCAAGGGCTGCGTGATTCACAATGAGGTCAGTGCTCTGAGTGCTGATGGAATGTCAATTGGTCCTTTTAATTTTCTCAGTTTTAATTTCTAATACAGTAAATAGTAATGGTGATAATTTTTTTTTATTAAGTCATTTGTACATAGATCATGAATACATTTATGCCATTATGAGATTGGATGTGTTGATTATTTCTACCAATTGGAGTGCTTACATCCTACTAATTAACATTGCCTTCTCCTCATTTACCCAATTACGGTGCTAAGACGTTTGTGTTCTACACCTAATAGATCCAACTTGTACTTGCAATATGCTCCATAGGTGTGGACCCCCTACTAACCCCCCCTCTATTGACCCACCCTCCTCCCTTCCCTTCCAGCTCCTGTTCATCCCAGGCTATAGTTGTGATTCATCTTTCATATGCAAGTGTGAGTGATTATAAATTGGTTTCATAGTAGTACTGAGTACCTTGGATATTTTTTTCCATTCCTGAGAGACTTTACTAAGAAGAATATTTTCCAGCTTCATCCATGTAAACATGAAAGAGGTCCAGTCTCCATTTTTTAATGCTGCATAGTATTCCATGGTGTACATATACCATGATTTATTAATCCATTCATGGGTTGATGGGCACTTGGGCTTCTTCCATGACTTGGCAATCATGAATTGAGCTGCAGAGAACAATCTGGTGCAAATATCTTTGTTACCAAATGATTTTTGGTCTTTTGGATATACTCCTAGTAGAGGAATTGCAGGATCAAACAGCAGGTCTACATTTAGATCCCTGAGTGTTCTCCAAACTTCCTTCCAAAAGGAACATACTAGCTTGCATTCCCACCATCAGGGCAGAAGTGTTCCCTTTTCTCCACATCCACACCAACATCTGTAGGCTCTTTGAAGGACCTCAGCAGTTTTTGAAAGTCTAAAAGCCTTGAAACCAAAAACTTTAGAATCACTAAAATGCTGTCCAATAGAATTTATTGTGATCCTA
>CAUYQV010122131.1:0-12744 GCA_963574575.1 Galagoides demidoff
TTCCTCTCTTTCCTCCTTGAGACCGAATATCTCTCCTACCTCCTCTGCAAATTTTCCTCCTCATGCAATAGATTTTTATGTGTGAGAATTTTGAATCATTCTATCATATTTCCCTGTAATAAAAATGTTCATTAATTTAAATTTAATTTCTTTCTTATTTTCTTAAATTAAATCATAGCTGTGTACAATAATGCAGTCATGCGGTACAATGTGCTGGTTTTATATACAATTTGAAATATTTTCACCAAACTGGTTAACATAGCCTTCATGGCATTTTCTTAGCTATTGTGTTAAGACATCTATATTCTACATTTAGTAGGTGTGTGTGTGTGTGTGGGGGGGAGAATGGGTGGAGCAAGGGTAAGTGGTGGGACCACACCTACGGTGCATCTTACAAGGGTTCAGGTACATTTATTTCTTTACATTTCTGTTGATCATTTGGCTCTACCTATAAAAACGTCTCCTGGATTTAGCTATCCCATATCATTACTATAAAATAACTTCTCAACATACAGCTATATTAAAATTTTTGGTAAGCAATGGTGAACTATAGAAATAAAAGCATTTTTGGAAATGTTTCTCACTGGGTGGATGGTGGAAGGTAGGGAGCCGTGTTTGGTGTCATGATTATAGCTGTCACAACACCAGTTATTTCAAATCTGCCTAATTGTGTGGTGCCCCAGACATTTGTACGACCTGTTGAGATGCATGTATTTTTGTGTGTGCTATGAGAAAGGGCTTTTATGAAATTAGAGAAGGAATGGGAAAGGAGCACCAGAAGGATAACCAGACACATCAACTTTAGGACTGTACTGATCTAGAAGCAGATCCCCTTATGAAAGCTGCCCAGAGCAGTCTCTGTACTACGAATCCTAGACCGAAGACCTTTCTGTAGCTCCCTGGGTTCTTCCCAAACATCCCTTTTCCGGCTCATGAGCCAGAGTTATGTATTGGTTTTGCCTGCGATGAAACATCTGTCAACCAGAACAGTGTTGACTATTTTTTCTTTTCAAAATGTCTCTCTCGAGCCCAAAGCCAAACGTCTTGAAAGACGTTCCTGTCCAGTCCACTGCCTTCTTCCTCAGCTTCCACACATCCCCCGCCACCCAGGCCACTGATAGAGACAATGTTTCTGGTCGCTAGATCCCTGCCTTCCACCTCTGTGTCCTCTCAGCAGCACTGGACAGTGCTGGCCTTCACTCCCACCTCTCCTTCCCAAGAGCCACACTCCCACCCGTTCTCAGCTACCCCGTCTTGGTAGCCCCTGCCTGCCTGCATCCTTGGCAACCTCTTCTTCCTCTGCCCGCCCTTTGAATGTCTGGGATCCTCAGGCTTCTATGCCAGGGCCCCTTCTCATCTTTGGGGAAGCTTCTCTCTGGGGTTTACTTTTCATCTCGAATGTTCAGCTCTGAGTGAAAGAAGTACTCCTGGAAATCTGTCACCTGAGAGGACACATAGTACTTTTAACTAAGAGGCTGCTGATTATAGCAAGGACAAGCCGCCTGTTACCGTGCTACCCAGCTACTTGCTAGTTGCCTACCCATGCCTCCTCAAGCACCATCTCCATTGTTGTTATTGTTGCAGTGTCATGGTGCTGAGATTAGTAGCTGGCTCCAGAGCCAAAGCAGCAAAATCAGAGACTGTGTTCTGCTTGAAGGTGACATCCCTTTCTATAATTTTGGTACTCAGGATCACTTCTGGTCTCAGGGAGGCAGGAAGGCTGGCTGTTACCCCAAATGTCCTATGGTCCCTTGTTGGTAAGTCTAAGCATGTGGCACAATTTGCCCTTCAATGGGTAGAAAGAGGGTGGTAGGATCAGCTACTTACTGGACGAAGTGCTATGTTGTGTGCTTGAGGCGATTTATACACTTTGTTCATTCAATGAATACAAAGTGGACGTTTACTATCTCTGTTGTATCAATGTGTAGACTCCATGAAAGCAGAGATTTTTGTTTTGTTCATTCCTGTGTTCCCAGCACCCAGACCAGTGCCTGTCACATGGACATGCTGAAAAGATACGTATTGAATAACAAGGTCCAGAGAAGTTAAGACACTTTTCCAGACTGACAGATTTGCACACAAATCCATCTGACTCTAGAATCCATGGTCATCCATGTATAGTATAATTATCTCCAGCAACAACTCTCCCCTGAATTTACTAACTTTGCACACTGAATTCTCTTTACAAAGAATGTTTTACCTTAACATGTCTCAAATGGGATGTCCCATCTCAACTGACGGCAGCTTCCAGTTATTCTATTCAGAACCCTTAGTCATCCTTGTCTTCTTTTTTCTCTCACATTCCACATTCAATTTTTTAGGAAGTCCTGTTGCTACTACTTTCAAAATATCTCCAAAATATGCCCCTTTTCCACCACCTCCACCACTGCCACGCATGCCGAAGCCACAGTCACCACCCTTGCCTGGGTTGCTGCCATAGGCTCCATCTTTCCCTGACCCCATCCACCCTCCCCTGTGGTCCAGCATGTACAGTCAACTGGATGGTCCTGCTACAGACTGAAAGTTTGTGTCTCCCAAAATTCAATGAAGCTAGAACCCTTAATATAATGGCATTAGGAGTTAAGGCTGGGGGGGTATAATTAGACTTGGAGGAAGTCGCAAGGGTGAGGCCCCCATGGTGGGATTAGTGCCCCTCTAAGAAGAGGAACGGACAACAGAGCTGGCTCTCTCTCCTCCACCATGTGGAGAAGTCAGGAAGAGGGCTCTCTCTAGGAATTGAATCAGCCAGCACCTTGATCTTGGACTTTCCAGCCTCTAGAACTCTGAGAAACAAATATTTGTCGTATAAGTCTATAGTATTTTATTATGTAGGACAGTTCCAGCAGACTAAGACAGAACCTGCAAAATCATAAGGTAAATCATGCCATTCCTCTGCTCACAACTTTCCTGGCACCCCATTTCCTTCAGGGTTAAGGATAAATCCTTGGCAATAGCCTAGTAGAGTCTGTGTAACTGTCTCTTGTTACCTACTAGCCTTTCTGGCCACGCTATGCCCTCAGTCACTCTGATTGAGCCCTACAGGATTCTTCACTGGTCCTCCCATTTTTCAGAAGGCTCTGACCTCAGATCTTTGCTGGAAGGCAGCCTGGCCTGACTCCATCATCTGAAACCGTCCCTCCCTCAGCCTCTTCAGGCCATGCTGTCTTTTCCACTTTCTAACACACTATAGAATTTATTTTTTTATGTGTATTCTTATTATCTGTCTTTCTTGCTACAGCATAAGATCCAGGAACGCACAGGTTTTCTCTTCAATGACTCTGAATGCTCTGTGCTTGGCACATGGTATTTGTTGAATGAATGACATTCCTAGAATAACAAGTCCTTGGCTCCTAAATGCTAAAGTTGGAGAGGCTCTATTTAACCCTCTGATTTTGTAGGTGAGAAGACAGAGACCCAGAGGGGCGACAGGAGCAGCTGAGATCAAACAGGGCCGGGACTAGTGGCAGGATAAATAAGTAAGTACCTTCCCTCTGCCCACCAGAGGCCTCACCAGGGCACGTGAGCGTCCGAGGCTTATAGAGAAATCAGAGCAAAGCGGAAACACTCGGAGCTGGTTTCGGCCAAGAAATTCTTGCAGCGGGAGCAGCTATTGCAGCATGCGACCACCGGAGGGCACTGCTCGGCCGGACTGGAGAGTGAACCTGCCCGGAGGAGGCGGAGGGCGGAGGTAGCGGGAGGAGAAACTTCCTCCCCGGAGGATAGGGCCGGCTCTGCGCTGCCCGAGCACCTGCGAGGGAAGGAAGGCGGCGGGAGGGAGGGCAGGACCGCCCCGACACTACTCTGAGTGATCAGTGAGACCTCGAGCCCCTGACACTCAAAACACCTGTTAAAACGCCCTCGACAATGATGATGGGGTACTGGCAGACATCACGACACCTTTAATACCAGAGCTGGGTGACCCATCTTCGTGGGCTGCGCCTGGAGGAAGTGAGTGTGCATCTCTGTGTAGCCAGGCGCCTCCTGCCTACTGTAGCGGCGAGTTGAGGAAGGCGGTGCTTAGGGGGCTGTAAACCGTAATCCTGAACATCCTCTGTCAAGCAATGGGAGGGAACACCAGGACACCAGGCTCTTTCTGTTTGTTTGTTCGTTCTTTTGTTTGTTTTTCAAGACAGAATCTCACTGGGTAGAGTGCAGTGGTGTCATAGCTCACAGAAACCTCAAACACTTGGGCTTGAGCAATCCTCTTGCTTCAGCCTCCTGAGTAGTTAGGACTACAGGTGTCTGCTAAAATGCTTGTGTAGATTTTCTATTTTAGTAGAGAGGGGGCCTTGCTCTTGCTTGGATGGTGGTTCTCCAATTCCTGAGCTCAAGAATTCACCCACCTCCCAGAGTGCTAGGATCACAGGCATGAGCCACCACACTCAGCTTTTTCTTTTCTTTTTTTCTTTCTTTCTTTGTCTGAATTGCATTTAATTGCTCAAGGTCCAGAATAGCCTAGGCCTGATACTGTAGTAAGAGTAGCTGCCACCATTCACTCCAGATGTACAGTAAAAGTTTACGTGCGTGAGAGCAGTCAGCCTTCACACAGTGTCTGTGCAATAGACGCTGTGATTCCCATTTTACAGATGAGAGAACTGCAGTAATGTAGGTCACAGGTAGAAGAGATGAGACTTGGTCTTGGATTATTTCACTCTGATGTCTTTTGGCATAATCACTATTGAGTAATTCCTTTGTTCTCAACCTCAGCTATGTATTAAAAATACCTGGTGTATTCATCAGGGTTCAATCAGAAAAGTAGAAACAGCAGGAATACACACACACACACATAATCTCCCGCTGTTATGTATAGATCTCTGGATGTATATATAACAGCAGAAGATTAATTATAGAGAGATCTGTCTATGGCCTGGAATCAGCTTGTGCAGTTGTGATGTCTGGCCTGGCAAGTCTGAAATCCATGGGGCAGCCACTAGGAGGGGCAGGAGGGAACTTGGGGACACCAGCTGAAGCTGCTGTCCACTGTGGAAATCCCTCATCAAGGAAGCCTCAGCTTTGCTTATAACTCGTTGAATCAGGCCCAACCAGGTTGTCTAGTACCATCTCCCTCACTGAAAGTCAGCTGATTAGGGACTTTAATCACATCTACAAAATGCCTCTACAACAACACCTAAGTTAGTGTTTTATTCAGTAGCTGGGGACAGGAGCCATGTTGATGCATCAAAAACACCATCATACCTGGGAAGCTTTTGCTAAAGAGGCTGCTTGGGTCACATGCCAGACTAATCGAATCTGAACCTCAAAGAATGGAACCTGGGCATTCATTCATTTTCCCCAAGCTCCCTAGGTTTTTCTGATGCATAGTGAGAGTTAAGAGCTACAAATGTCCTCAATGGAGGAGTCCCTGGGAGCTTGGATTTGATTTGGGCCCCCAGCAGCATGGTTGGTATAGTGGTCCATGTGGTAGGACCACTGTAGGAAAACAGGACCTCATCTCCAGGGTCCTCTGTCTCTGCGAACCCTGCCAGTCCCTTCAGCTGAGCCTCATTGTCAGCATCTGTGCAAACAGAGGCTAAGGGTCCACCCACCTTTATCCAGCAGCCATCGCCTGCTGTCTGATTACAGAATCTCATTTTCATTTGGCCTCATTATTCCCAGTCCCAGAGTATGAATCCTTATTGGCCCGAACCTTGGCCTCTTTCTCAGGAACCCCCTTTGCTGGCTCCTCTTGCAGCCTGCAGTGGGCACAGGACCCAGTTCTGGCCAACAAAGCACAAAGTCAGCCACTTTGGGGTGACATTCCCCTCACTAATAGACTCTCCTGCCACCCAGTAGGCATCAGTGACGATGGGGGCAGGATGGCAGCCACGCAGGACCACGAGTTGAGGGGCAGGAGCCCACCTGCCAGGGAGGAAAATAAGAAACTAGACAGAGCTCGGGCTCCTTGATGCCAGGGCACCGTTTCCTACCCGTGGTTATGATGAACTTGCCAGGGAGCGAGTGATTCTGCAGCCATCTCATTAGAGAGGTTTGGTGCCCACAGAGGAATTTTGGAGATGGAAGATTTTCAACTCAGTGATTAGCTGAACAACATGAATTCCACCTGGTCTATGGCTCTACGTAGAGAAAAACCTCTTATTTTCCACAGGGTCCTTTGGGAAGTAACACTCCCAAAGGGGCATTCGGGCCCGCCACGATGCAGCTGTGCCCTCCCCGGTCAGGTGTGCCTGGTCTCTTCAATGTCTCTGGAATCTTCTATAGTGATTCCTATTTTCACTTTTGCTTGAATTTTTTTCCCAGCTGAGAGTCCTCTCCCCATCCTTCTGCCTGAATCCCCTGAACTGAAGTCAAGCCTCTGCCAGCAAGACTCTGGTAACTTCTGTCAACACCGTGCAGCTGGGCTCACAGGGCCCTTGGCTAAGGTACTTGATCTCAGAATTGCAGGAGAGCCTGAGGGAGGGGTCCATGTGCCAGCCCAGACCTGCGAGGTATCTCATTTCTTCCTAAAAAAATCAATTTCTAAAAAATTGACTGAAAACTATGTTTGAAAACATCACAAATTGGCTGAAATTCTGTTCAAGGACACTTTGTTATCATATGTGCTGCCCAGTTTCCTTAAATATGTCATTCATCTAAAGGACCAGTAATAGAAGTCAGCTTCAAGTTTGTTTTATCTCTGAAAATGACCAGTTAGATCCGCTTTCCCAATGGAAGGTGTTCTTTTGCTATTTAATTGTCTCAGTCCTCACTTGCCCAAATTCCAGGGCATCTGGTATCTCTCCCTCAGATGCCCCTGTAAGAAATTGCCTGAGGGCCAGGTGTGGTGGCATAGGCTCCTAATCCTAGCACTCCGGGAGCTGATGCTGATGGCTGGCTTGAGCTCAGGAGTTCAAGACCTGCCTGAGCAAGAGTGAGAGCCCCATTTCTAAAAAAAATAGCCAGGCATTGTGGTGGGCACCTGGAGTCCCAGCTACTTGGGAGGCTGAGGCAAGAGGATCACTTGAGCCCAAGAGTTTGAGGTTGCTGTGAGCTCTGGCATGACAGCATTCTACTGGGGGTGACAAAGCAACTCTGTCTCAAAAAAAAAGAAAAGAAAAGAAAAAGAAGAGAAAGAAAGAAAGAAGGAAAGAAATTACCTGAGAATTCCGGCATTTGCTTCACTCAGAGTCTTGCTTCTAAACAGCCTGAGATAAAAGCTAGAGACACCTGCCCACTATTGGTAGGCTCCAACTTTCCACCTTTGTCATTCCTTCTGCCACAGGGTCACTAATGACAACCGTGTCCCTATGGTACATTGTGGCATTGCTTTCATCACTCCAGATGAGCTCAACTGGAGTGATATTTTATTTTGAGAGAGGACAGTGGACAATTCTAGTCTCTCCAGTAATGTCTGTCTAAAGTCCCAAAAAGGGATTTGTACTCAAACCCACAGAATGCTGTCTTTGGGTAGATTTTTGTTTATATTGTTGTTTTTAAAAGATGACATCTCCCCTGCCACCACAGCTGGAGTGCAGTGGCATGATCACAGCTCACTGCAACCTCAAACCCTGGGGCCCAAGTGATCCTGCCTCTTCAGTCTTCTAAATGGCTGGCACTATAGGCATGTTCCACTATATTTTTTTTTTTTTTACAGACAGGATCTTTGTATGTTGCCCAGCTGGTCTCCAGCTCTTCGGCTCTGTGCTTAGGTAGATTTATGGGCGGTACCTGAAGTCTCAGTTAAATCATCTAAAAAAACTAGCCACCAAACAGACCCTTCTAGAGGGAAATTGAGCCCGGGGTTACTATCCAAACTCACCCTTCCTTAGGATGCCTTCCTGATTGGAAGGATTACTGTCTGAACCAACTCAGTCCAAGAAGTTCTGATCACACTGCATTCTAGAAAGAGAAGAGTTAGGGCATTTTCTTTACCAACTCCCTATTCAAGGACGTATTTAAAGTGACCACTTTGTATAGCAAGGAAAATAGAGAGACTGACTTTTTCTTGGCCACATACGTCCCAGGGTAGTTCGTGAGTACCTGCCTTAATAGGGCATCATTGCCAGCTGCTGCTGAAGCTATTGGACAGGGATGACTGGCATATCCACCTAGACTGGCTGATCCTTTCTATTTGGCAGTTTCTTCAAGTCCTGCCTAGCCAGACTGGTTGGAGCTCGGACAGAGTTTGGAAGGGGATCAAGCTCCCTGGCAGGAGTTCTGGTCAGATTTCAACAAAGCCCTGTGGGAGAAATCAGGGGCTTTTCACAGGCCCTGACTCTTCCCTGGCCCTCCTCCCTTCTGTGGCAGCCTCAATGCATCTATCCCATGAAGCTGTCTGGGGGGGGGGGCAGATCGGGAAAATCCCCCCATGAGAAGGCAAGGGCCCTTTCTGAAGGTCAAAAGTCAAGTAGAGATGGGCCATTGCAGGACAGCTGAGAGAGACTGAAGCCTGCCCCCCTCTCCTCTCGACATGTGGTAGGACAGGGCTTGGGGATACTATCCCAAGGCAAGCAGGGCACATCAGACTAGGACCACATAGTCCCTGTCCCCTCAAATAGCTCCTTTGAGATTAATTTCAACCGCTTCCCCATTGGCTAATACCAATCCTCTCCCAGCTCCAATAAGGCTCCTGTTGGCTCCTATCTCTGTGCCAACTAGAACTCTGTGTCCAGGGATTGTTTGTGGAGCAGTGGGTAATGGTGGGTTTAGTGGGAAGGAGAATAAAGAAGGAGACACAAGAAGTTGCCCCAGATCTAGGACCTGGGACTTGGACCCAAAACGTCCCCCTTCTCCTGGTTTATTGCCTCAGAATTGTTCACTACTTCTGCATGGCCCAAGTGTCTGTTGGGGCCCTTCCTGGGACAGACGAAGTCTCCACATCGGAGAGCTGCAGCTTCTGCAAAGCTCTGCAGTTGTTTGCAGACCAGATTCAGTGCTGTCGTGCTGGACACAGAGACTGTGTGCGTTTCTTCCATCTTCCTAGGGGAGGTTTCCAAAAGTTTTCCAAGAGCCCTTTCAGCTGTGGTCTAAATTCAGGGCCTTGGCACCACCCCAGGGAGGAGACTCATTTACTTTGGCACCTGGGCACTTCCTATTTAGTCCCAGGCTCTGAATGTATGGAATTGGCTTTGCTGGGAGGTGCACGTAGTAATTCTCTGAGCTGTCAAGACAAATGGAGTCTGTGGCTGTCCAAGCCATCGGGGACCTCTCATTCTTGCTCCCCAGAATCCTTTCTCTGCTGGCTTTGAGGTTTAAGCAAGATGCCCACAAAGAAACATTTGATGAGGGGTTCATACTGGTTGGACAGTGGAGGATGTTACAAAGACTCAGATTTTCCTTGCAGATATTTTTTTTCCCCTCCAAAATTAGAGAAAATGCATGGCGTTCATTTTGGGAATCTATTCACAAGGTGTGTGAAGAGTGATTTCCACCATTTTTTTCTTTAGGCACAGTCAGGTCACAGCAAATACGTGTAGGAAAGCTGGGGTTGCTACTCACACTCTCTAAAAATGTACAAATTGAGCAGTTAATTTCCTCTTTAATTTTGGCAGGTTAAGAAGGGATGGACTTGTTTGCTAGCACCCATTATTTTTCAACAACCACCCCAAGAAATGTGTGGATTACTTGGGTGCCACAAAGGTGACCAATTGTGCTAGTGTCCAGGCTGTCAACTAGGAATTCTCTCTCCCATTTTACTACACAGGGAAACAATGGGTCATCGTGAAAAAGACACATAAGAGGCTGTCCCTGCCTCAACACCAGCAGAACGCCTACCACGGTTCACCCAGGGCCTGCCGTCTCGCTCTGCCAGATTTCCCCAGGGAGCAGAGTGCTAAGCTTGGCCCTGCTTCCAGCATTTGCTAAGCCTCACGGGCTGTGGCTGTGGTGGGTGGCGCCTCAGAGGTCTGAGCTTCTGTCGCTGTTCCCCTCACTCCCCAGATAGTGACTTGCTCTCTTCTCTCAAAGGGATGGCAACCAGAATTTGCCTTCAGATTGAATTTCTTTATGGCATTTTATAAACTATATTATCCTTATTTTTGACTTTGTGGTGTTTTTATTGACTTTGGCAGGGGATGAGGCTGAGCCGAAGGTGTCTTGGAAGTGACAGGCCGTGGAAAGTGAGTGCTTTCTCCAGGAGTGATGACAAGTAATTCAGCTGCACTCTTTCTCCTTGACTCAGTATTTGTTGCTTACGTTTCTATATAGGAGAATATCCCTAAAAGGGAAAGTAGTCTAAAGTTTAGAGGTTTTCATGTGAATAGTTCAAATAAAGCATTTTGCATGTCATTTTTTCAAAAATAGAGTTCTTTTTTAAGGGGATAGATGAGCCTCCTGCTCAGCACACCTCTGGGGTAGACTTTGGGAGCTGCAGAGACATCACACCACACTGTAATGTTTTGCCTACTTGTCTATCTATCCCCTCCCTAGAATGGACTCCCAGAGAGCAAGGACTTGGCTGCCACACCATTCTTGCCCCACCATCAAGCACAGTGCCTAGTCTATCCCAGGGCTCAACAGATACTTGTTGGAGGAACAGTGCACACCAGTGAAGTGTGCCAGTGCCTTTTTTTTCTTTTTCGAGAGGCTACCCAAGGAAGAGTGGAATTGAGCAAAAAAAGAATGTGCAGCCTCTGTATTTTAGTTCTTTGCTCTAGCCTGGGGTTGCCAGGCTTGGCCACTCTGCCGCACCTTCTGGTCCTGCCTTCTGGAACACTCGTTTACAAACTGTACAACACAGTCGTACAGTGCCGTCCGTATCCTCACCTGCCAAGTGGTCAGTGGGTCAGTTATCCTGTCCAGCACCTCCCATGCAAATAAACAAGCACTTCCTCCTCAGCTGACTTGGTTGGCCAAGGCATGGGCAGAACCACACGACTCTTCCACCAAAAGTCATAAAGCATGTTATTGTGTTTTCATGTGAGCGAGCCTTGTGGAGCGGAAACCTTCCTCTTCTTCACGTCTAGGATTCAGGTACTGGTACTTTGTCTGCCTCCCCTGGCAGGGGAGGACAAGAAGAGCAAGGGAAACTCCACAGAGTGTCCAGAGAGGCACCTGAAGCTTCTAGAACAGTATTTAATGGGTCTAGGAAGGGCACAGAAAGGGCCTGGCATGTAGAGAGATCTGGGTAAACCTCAAAGTTAATGCTGAAATTGTCTTTTGCACAGGTGTTCTTAACTCAGAGGGTCCACAAACTTGAATGGAAGAATTACATCTTCTTTTCCCTACAAAATTCTGGCTGAAAGCTAGCATTTTTTTCAATATGAATGTAAACAATAATCACCAGTATTAACCCCATCTGTGATGTCACCAGTATAAACCACAGGTATTTTTATATCACTCTACAGAGGTTGCAAGTACCCTATGATGTCTTTTACACCAGTCACTACTTAGAAATTAAGTAGCTATTGGGCCCACTGTTAGATTTTTTTAAAAATGTTTTAATCAAGAAGGCCTCATATTATTTCATATATTAGGGTTCTCTGGAAAAACAAAAATAAGAATGTACATACATATATGTGTATGTGTATATATATACACATGCACACACACACACACATATATAATGTAAGGTATTGGCTATCACAAGGATGGAGGCCAAGATATCCCACAATCGGCCATCTTCAAGATGGAGACTCAGAAAATCTGATGGTATAATTCTGAGAACCAGAGGACCATCAAGGGCAGAAGACTGATGTCCCAGCTCAAGCGGTCCAACAGAGAGCAGATTCTGCCTTCCCGCCCCTTTTTGTTCTAGTCAGTCCCTCAGTGGATAGCATGATGCCCACCCACACTGGGAAAGCAAAGCCATCTGCTGTAAATGGTATTGTGGTCTTGATTTGATTCTCAGCTTGGCTGTTATTAGCATATAGAAATGCTGCGGATTTACGTACAATAATTTTGTAACTTGAGACCTTACTGACTTTATCAATCCTGGAAGACTTTGGGGAGAATTTTTAGGGTTTTCTAGATATATCAGATCATTGGCAAAAAGGGATAGTTTGATCTCTTCTTTTCCTATTTGGGCACCATTTGTCTAGCCTGATAGGTCTAGCTGGGACTGTAAGCACTATGTGGCATAGAAGCGGTGGAAGTGAACATCCTCCTCTTATTCCAGTTCTTGGGGAAAATGTTTTCAACTCTTCCCCTTTCAGTATGATGCTAGCAGTGGGTTTAGCATGTGGCCTTCATTATTTTAAGGTATGTTCCTTCTATGCTTAGTTTGTTGAAGGTTTTTATCATGAAAGGTGCTGGAATCAACCTAAGTGCCCATCAACTGATGCGTGAATAAGGAAAATGTGGTGTGTACACACACACACACACACACACACACACACCATGGAGTACTATTCAGCCATAAAAAAGAATGAAATAACTTTTTTTTTCTGCAACTTTGATGGAAAGGAGTAAGGTATGTCAGGAATGGAAAAACAAATATGGCATGTTTTACTTACAAAGAGGAGTTAAGCAGTGGGCATGCATGGTTGTATGGAGTGGTATAATGGATAATGGAGACCAAGATTTGGGCTGGGGGTGAAAAATAAAAAATTAGCTATCAGATACAGTGTACATGATTAGGTGATAAATAAACTAAAAACTCTAACTTGACCTCTATAAAATTCATCCATATAGCAAAAAACATTTATATTCTCTGAACTTATTGAAATTAAAAATTTTAAAAATCCATTAAATTGAGAAGTGATTCCAGTACTTTTGGAAGCCAAAGTGGGAGGACTGCTCAAGGTCAGGAGCTGGAGACCAGCATGACCAGCAAGAGCAAGACCCCATCTCTACTAGAAATAGAAAAAT
>CAUYQV010122132.1:0-20892 GCA_963574575.1 Galagoides demidoff
TGTGGTCCCAGCTACTTGGGAGGCGGAGGCAGGAGACTCGCTTGAGCCCAGGAGTTGGAGATTGCTATGAGCTGTGATGCCATGGCACTCTACCCAGGGGGATAGCTTGAGGCTCCGTCTCAAAAAAAAAAAAAAAAGAAAGAAAGAAAAGAAAATTCAGGAACTGTGTACAGATGGTCTTGGTACCGCGTGCAAATGTGCCTGTCTTTTAAGACCTGTGACTCTTTTCTTCTGATACAAGGATTTTTTTCCCCTTGAATTATTTGACTTTTTTTTTTCTTTCTCTGACCCTCTTCCTCTTCTCACACTCTAAAGGATGAAAGTCTGGGAACCAGCAAACTATGGCTGCAGAAAAGTGATACCACCTGGGGAAGAAAGGGTGCAGGACAGAATAGTAAAAGAGAAGAGAGAGGAAGGTAGGGGCAGAGAAGAGAGAGAGAGGAGAGGAGGAAAGAGCTATTGTATCAAGAGCCTGTGTTCCCAACTGAAGGAGACAGAAATGTTAGGCGGCAGGGAGCGTAACCCCTAAGTGCTAACACGAGGTATCAAACCCCTGCAGGTTAGGTTTTCAGAGCTTGAACTTCTGACTCCGCCTTTAACCAAGGATCAAAGTTCTTTGAAAGATGTTAAAAGGTTTACACAGGAGACTTGACTGTTTCTCCGAGACACTGGGGAAGTTGTCACAGTTCTGGGGACAGGCGGTAATCTCCTCCTCTCCGAGGAGAGTACCGTCCTGCACCAAGAAAGGAAAAGCAGTGTCCCCCTCCTCCGGGCCTCGCCTCACACAGTGCGTGCGCTTGTGTGTTGGAGCCAAAAGGGAACAGCCGCCGGAGGTCCCAGCTCGTCTCAGTCTGAGGCAGAGAGGCGAGCACGGTGCGATCCCTGCAAGGCTCGGTTCCCCGCGCCAGGGCTAGGCTGTTTCGCGCATCCAGACAGCGTTTCACCGCCTGTACTCGCCCGCGGGGGCACCTCCTGCCTGCCAGCCCCGGGCGCTTTCCCATCCCCACCTCCCAAGAGCCTAAGGGTGTGTCGGCTCCGCAGGACACGCTCCAGCCGAGTCCCTGGCAGAGACCAGAGTCAGGCAAAAGCAACCGGGCTGGAGACCAGGAGAACACCAGCTGGCTGGGAAATCTGAGCCTCAGTTTCCCCAGTGGTAAATGAAAGAACATAAAGTGTCAAGTCTCTCAATTCGCCAGCTCTAAGATTCCAAGTTAGATCAGTTTCTCTCCGCCCGCACCCGACCTCTCGCCTTCCTCCTAGGGAGTGGGCTCCTTACCCACAGAGGCCGCCCGGGTCTGCACGCAGAGCCACAGAGCGATGGCCAGCAGCGCCTTGCTCTCCATGCCGCACCTCGAGGCGGGCACAGAGCCTAGAACTCGGGAGACCGTTCTTTCTCCCCACGCCTGCCCAGCGGAGGAGGTGCGGAGGTGGAACGCGCGGCGCAGCGCAGGACCCCGGAGCGCGCAGGGCTAGGGTGCCCCGGCTCCGGGCGCGGCTGCAGGGGCTTCTGTGGGTGCCTGTAGTAAAGGATTTCCCGGCTGCGGGACTGGCTCTGGGCTTTCTGTGGCCCGCGAGCGATGCTCCGCGATAGCAGAGGAAGCGCAGCAGCCACACACAACCTGCTTTCCTGGGGTCCCAGGACGCAGTGCCGGGCAAGAGCCAGAGCCAAATCCCTAGAGCGCGGGGGCGGGGCCATGGGGCGGAGCCTAGAGGGCGGGGCCCAAGGGGCGGGGCCCGGGGCGGGGCTCTCCGGTGCCGCCGGCCCCGCCCCTCGTCCGCGCGCCGGGCCAGGATCCCGCTGTCCCCAAACCTACGTTCCCCCTCACGCCCGGGACCGCTCCGGCCCGGAGTCGCCGAGGGGAGAACATCTGGGAGCAACAACTCGGTTACTAGGGGGAAAGACGCAGCGGGTAACGGCTGTGAACCACTCCAAAGTTCACCTGGTCACTGGCTGGAGATTTGAGGAGCATGACCCGGAGCGCAACGAGGGACTCCGAGCCCTCACTAGGAGCGTCCAAGCGCGGGGCGCTCTTGGCCGTAGCGCTTGGGAGGTGGTTAGACCCACCGGACAGACGTGGACACTGAGCCAAGACGAATACAGGGTCTCACACTGGCAGGGACTCCAGCCCGCAGTTTCGGGTTTTGTATTAGTGTTTGCTTAGAGTGTTTTGTTTGGCCAGCACAATTTTAGTTTGAAAATCTGAATCTGGTTGCCTTTAATCAGAAAATACACTTGCCTGGTTCAGCAACTTTCCAGCCATTTCCCCTCCTACCCAGAGGCTTTAAATATTTTGAAGTTGGCTGCCTAAACCCCAGAAGGGTTTGGAAGCCCTGCCTAGCTCTGGTCAAAAACCTAGGACAGGGAGGGAGCCGGGGACCTGGAGGTGAGCCAGGCTCGGGCGCACCTGCAGCGCGAAGGTCACTGCCCCGCAAATGAGATCTCCCATAACTTTGGCCAGCCCCTTTTCAGAGCAGAACTTCCAGCCAAGACACCCTTAGGCCAGAAGACTTTACTGGGAGAGCAGTGACGCGGAAGCAACCGGGACGCCCTGTGACGACTGCAGGCCTGTGTCCTCCCGTGCGGCCTTGGGAGTGGAGGGAGCTCAGATTCCTTCCTCACTCTGTTTGTTACTTCTCGTTTTCTCCGTCTCTCCCCACCACTGGGGAATGATGTAAAATGTTCCCAAACCTCATTAAATAGGGATCTGTCTGAAATATGAATGTATATCGTTAAAACGTTTTTGGAAAAGTACAAAAAGTTTTAGAGTGAAAAGACCTTTGTTTGGCAAAAGAGGCAAACCTTTTTACCATTCCTGTTTCCAAGCAAATTCGAAACACGTCCAGGTATACAGGTGTGTCATCTTCCTCTTTCCTCACATGGCAGCTTGGTATAAATGCTGTTTTGAGCCTTGACTTTATTTCACTTTAAAATACTCTTTGGAAATCATTCTACATCAACTCTTAAAATTCTACCTTATTCGTAGTGACATGGTGTTCCACAGCCTGGTTGTATTACTAAGAGATATTTATTTGGGGAAAGGGAGAGGATACTTGAGGAAACTCCTTTTTCCCCCCCGCTGGTATATTTAGCAAATAGACCAGAAGGGGCCCTGGCAGATAAAGGGGAGGGAGATGGAACCTGCTTTGGGGAAGACTATTTTTCTCCATCTCCATCATCATCTCAACCTTATTTACAATTCATGACACTTCCTCTTCCGTGTCTCACTTAGGAAGATAACGTCTCCTCCAAACGTAAACCAAAACCTGCAGGCTTGGGGTAATAGCCCTGTTTAGCGGTCCTAGAGGAAATGGTCCTTCTTTGATGGCCACAGGCCAGAATGCAGCAGGGTCCCAATGACATCAGTCTACCACAGTCCCTCTCACACGGTGCTTAGAAGTGCCCTGTGCTCTGAAAAAGTGGCAAAGTCTGTTGTTTAAAAAAATGTCTGTTCCCAGTGCAATGCCCTTCGTTCTCTGGTGTTGCAAATTTCTGAGTTGATCAGACAGCACAGATAGAGCCACCATCTAGCAAAGTGCCCCTCGTGCACTCCGTGCTCCCTAAATGCTATTCAGACACATTCCCTGGAGAACAGAGAGTGTTGGCTGAGTACACAGACTCTGGGCCACTGCCTGACTCAACTTACACATCTACTGTGTATTATCCATGTGATCTCAACCCATGTACTGGTTATTTATCTGTGAAACACACAAAAGATCATCATAGTACCTTCTTCATGGCCTTTTTATAAGAATTAAAGGATTCACTACGTACAAGCACTTAAAATAGGACTCAGCAGCTAGTAAGCACCAAATGCACATTGTAAAACATTCCATAAAGGTGAGTTATGGTACCAGGCACAGGCTCCTTGACACTGCCAGGATCTACACTGCAAGTTCGGCTCACTCAGCAGCTTTTGAGCACCTACTACAAGCTGGCCACTGTTCCAGGAACTGGGGTTACAACAGTGAAAATAATGGCGATATGGTCTAAATGAGAGTCATCACAACAGCTTCATCCAGGACAAATCTCATTTCCTCACAGATGACCCTGTGTCTCCAACTCCTTCTTTGGGCTTGTGCACACACAGTATACGTATCACTAGGGTCACCTTCAAAGCACTCCCCTTGGCCCTCTGGTGACCACAGTACATTGTTCATATCCAAAGAACACTGCATAAAATCCAGTCTGCAATTCCCAAATTTGCTTGCACTGTCACTAGCATTTTGGGCTTCATATCTTAACAAATAAATATAAAAACTGGTAAAAGTTTAACAATCATGGGAGTTGAATGATGGATACATAAGGGTTCATTTGACTACTCTCTCTACTTTCACATATTTGAAGGTTTCCATGATAAAAAAAAAATTCTGTAACTAGAATCAAAGTGATATCCAGTCCAGTATAACACCAGTTATACCCAGTATAACAGGGATTTTGACTGTCAGTCTCTCACTATGGTGAAAATAGGATTTGGAGGTACCTGAAGCATGGAGTTAATCACTTCAGACATCAGTTTCCTCATTGTGTCATAAATGAGACTAATAATTCTTACCTAGCCTACCTCAAGGATTATTATGAAACTCAAATGAGATAATCTTATAAAAGTACTCTATAAGCTATAAAATACTTTATACCCATGGTGATGATGGTTAGAAGGAGTCTCTCAATAGTTATTTAATCTCTTTCCTAGAGATGCTTGTTACCAAGGCCTGTATCTAGCTGGCTGGTGTCTTCCACACACAGCTTCATTACTTGAAAATTATTTTCAGCATTAAGAATATCAGCTGTTCAAAGTCAGAAGTATTTCCTATCTTTGTTTGACATATAGACGTACCTATAGAAATAAGTATACAAATACAGAGAGATACGTATGCACAATAGAACATTTTGCAGAAAATATCTAGAAGGCATCATCCTACATCGATCAGAATGACTATTAATTAAAAGACAAAAGGTAACAGATATTGATAAGAATGTGGAGAAAAGAGAACACTCTTACTCAGTTTTAGTGAGAATATACATTGATGCAATTTCTATGGAAAACAGTAGGAGGATTTCTCAAAGAACCCAAAGTGGGCCTACTGTGTGATCCAGCAATCCCACTTCTGGGTATTTACCCAGAGGAAAAGAAGTCACTGTATGAAGAAGATACCTGCACATGTGTGTTTATTGCAGTGCTGGGCTCAATAGCCACAGTATGGAATCAACCAAAGTGTCCCTCAGCAAAGGATTAGATAAAGGAAATGTGGAAAATGTGCCACAGCTGTGTTGTTGCAGAAGACACGGCTTCATTCTTTTCTGACGTGGTCCACTCATTCTTGACAGTTGAGCCATATTCCACGGTGTACACGTCTTTTGCAGCCACTCGGATGGAACTAGAGGCCATTATCGTACGTGAAACAACTTTGGCACACAAAGACAGATGCCACACGTGAGAACTAAATAATGTCTGCACAGGGAAACGTGCGCGCATGGACGCAGAGTGCAGAGTGGTGGATAATGGAGACTGGGGGCTGGGATAGGTGGCAGTGGAGCAGATAATAGGAGGATATGCTGTCACACATGGTACCAACGTATGTTGCTCCCGTGATGGACACACTGAAGGTTTTAATCTCACCACAGTGCAATGCGAGGTCTGACAATGAAGTGTGCAAACTCATCCTTGAAAATGTGTTACACACCTTATGGCTGACTGTCACCTTCTAAGCCCTCCCCCTGGGAAGCTGGGCACTGACCCCTAGTGTACTCTCCAAAGTCATTTTGGAACTCTTTCTCCGAAATGACAATAATGAATACCACTCGGCAAGACACCACCGAGGTCTTGAATGAACACAGCTGTGAGACTGATGCACCACAGTCATGAAAACCTACTGAGTTGTTTATACAATGCACTTGGTGGCCAGTCTACAGACTTAAGTCTGACCTCATATGGTGACAGCTCTGATATGTGTACAAATAAAAAAGTGAACAGGAAAAAAAACAACATAAAAGAAAATATCTGGAAGAATACACTAAAAAAATGCCTACCTCTGGGAAGTTTGAGACACAGATGGAGGTGGAAGCTCTTTTGGCTTCGTATGCATGTATATTTCTCTAATATTTTTTCTAACAAAGAACTACGTTTAACTAAAAATATCAATCAAGGCCAAGTCTCTTTTGCAGTTGTTACGTCTTTAAAACCTGCCATTTACTGATAATATATTTGCATGACACTTTCTCGTGCTTCCTCTATTTAGGTGTTTCCTATACTTGTTTATTTTCTACCTTACAGAGCCTGTGGCTGCCCTGACACATGTTGACCCAGTGTCATGGTCCGCCCACACGCATAATTATCATGTCTTGGAAGATTAAGAGCATACCCTTCATTTCTCATTATCTCCCTTCTTATATACCCAAATTTATTTTACCCCCTGTGTGATGTATATTTTCACTTAAACTTAAGATACATTTTTATGTTCAAAGAAAAGAAGGCTATGATAGCACAAAGGCAGGCCTGCCTTAGATGTTTCCAACAGTATTCATTTTTACTCTTAAGGTCCTGAATTTTAATGAATGTCAGACATACTCCCCATCCATTTTGTAAAACAGATAAAAGAGAACTCTATTTATTTATTTATTTATTTATTTATTTATTTATTGAGACAGAGCCTCACGCTATTCCCCTGGGTAGAGTGCTGTGGCATCACAGCTCACAGCAACCTCCAACTCTTGTGCTCAAGCGAGTCTCCTGCCTCAGCCTCCCAAATAGCTGGGACCACAGGTGCCCACCAGAATACCTGGCTATTTTTTTATTGCAGCCATCATTGTTATTTGGTGGGCCTGGGCTGGATTCGAACCCGCCAGCTCAGGTCTGTGTGGCTCGCACCTTAGCCACTGGAGCTACAGGCACCGAGCCAAGAGAGCTTTATTACTTGCTACTTGCAAAGGAAAAATCTCAGTTCTATAAATATGTATACCTTCATTTTGGCCCCAAACTTTCCCATATTTATCTCACATAAGATTAAATATAACAGCTTAAAAATGTGTAAAGGATGCAAAGAGTTTAAATAACCCACTGAAAGTCCACACAGTACTAGAGGAGGATGCTAAAAACAATAAGAGCCAGCACATTCTGAGCACATTATTTGAGTTCCAAGTTCCATGTCTTATTTCATGTCTCATCTCATCTTCACAATACCCCATGAGTTCAGCAAACATATTATTAATACCGGGTATCCCACACGTCTCCCATAAAGTTGCCATACACTGGGAAATGGGAGGAACAAGAAGAGCTAGCTCAGAGCCAGCTGAAGGAACTCTTCAGGGTCTAAAGTGAGAACTGACAAGCATACTTAAAATTCTTTACGTGCTGTGTTTCAAAAAGTTTAAAAACATCTGTGTGTGTGTGCTTGTACACAGAACATACACTAAAAGCATACCTATCAGAATCAAGCAGTGATTATTCCTCAGTAAGGAAATATGGATGACTTAAATTTTCTTCAAGAACAATATAATACTTTCTAAACATATATGTATTGAAGAAAAGTCTTGAAGGACACACATGAAACTTAATGACTCCTGAGGACCAGGGTAGGGATGGGATGACAGAAAGGATTTCATTTGTTATTCCATATTATTTTATATGGTTGAATATTTCATTAATAATTTATAATTGAAAATCATAATTCAAATAATGAATACATAAAAATAAATTTTGAATTTTTAAAGACCACATTCATTCTCTCTAATCGGGGGTATCTCTCTAATTTGGGTATCTCATATGCCCAAGTGGGTAAGAGGAAGAATGGAAACAGAAGTGCTCCCACATTTTTAAGTATTTGTTACGGCCTTATCTCATTTCTAGGTACCGGGGGCAGCGCCTATAGATCAAAGGAGTAGGGCGCTGGCCCCATATGCCAGAGGTGGGGGGTTCAAACCCAGCCCCGGCCAAAAACTGCAAAAAAAAAAAAAAAAAAAGTTCACTTCTAGGTACCAAAACCCATGTTAGTTTTCTAGCACGGCATAACAAATGACTTCAAAACAAATGGCTTCAAACCAATAGGAATTTATTATGTCAGAATTTTTGCAGGTCAGTGAAAGCAGTTTGACTGGGTTGTTCTGGTTCCATGTTTCTCATGAGCTTCCAGTCCAGATGTCAGTGAAGGACACAGTCATATGAAGACCTGACTGAGGCTAAAGGTCACACTTCAAATGTGACTCACTCACATGGCTATGGCAGAAGCACTCAGATCCTCATTGGAATGTTCCATGGAAATTGGCTTCTTTAAGGCAAGTGATCCGGGAGGGCAAGCTGGAAGCCACCCACCTTCCAGCACTGAAAGTCGTGCTGTCATGCCCATCATATCTATCCGTCCACACTGATGGCCCTGTTCAGTGGGGGAGGACAGTAGTTCCAGGGTTTAACTACAGGGTGGCAGGGGTCAGTGAGGGTCACCATGCAGTTGACTGCAATTTCTTCTCTTAGTGTTGTATAGTTTTCAACATCCCGATCTTGATTGTATTTTGTTAGATTTATCCCAAAGTATCTCATATTATGTAATTATAAATGGTATTATTTTTTAAGTTTTAATCTCTAATTATTCTTTGCTACTATACAGAAATACAATTAGTGTTTTATTTTGTTCTTATAACCTGTGCACTTGCTAAACTCACATGTTAGTTGTGGTAGCTCTCAGTAGAATCTTCAGGATTTCCCATGTAGATAATCATGTTACTATGAAAGTAGACAGTTTTAATTCTTCCTTTCTCATCAGGATGCCTTTCCTTAGTTGGCCCGTTGCATAGGCTAGACCTTCAACACAGCACTGAACAGAAGCAATGAGAATGGACATCCCTGCTTCACATGTCAGCTTGAGAAGAGAGTGATGCAGTCTTTGGTTATAAACTCTGAAGACATAGGTTTTTCACAGATGCTTTTTTATCAAGCCGAGAAAGTGACCTCCTATTTCTAACTTTATTGGAAGAATTATGAATGGATCTTAATTCTGTCAAGTGTTTTTTCTGAATTTATTGAAATAATCATATGATTGCTCTTTTTTAGTCTGCTACTATGTCAAATTGCACTGATTGGATTTTGAATGTTGACACAACCTTGCATTCCTGGAAAAATACCCACTTGTACATAATGAGCTTTCTTTTTTACTTTCTTTTCTTTCTCTGGATTTGTTATCTTGGCAATAGTAACCTCACAAAAATGGTTGAGAAGGGTTCCTTCTTTTCTACTTTCTGAACCATGTATATTTACAGGTGAAATGATACTATTCTTGGACTTGTTTCAGATAATTTGGGATGAAGGGAAGGGCTACAAGATAAGCCAGTGAGTACTAATTATTGGAGATTAGCAATGGGTATTTAAAGATATATTATACTTTTCTTTGCCCTTCTGTATAAGTTTGAAAAAAAAAATTTTTTTTTTTTTTGAGACAGGTTCAAGTTGTCGCCCTGGGTAGTAGAGTGCTATGGCAGCACAGCTCATAGTAACCTCTAACTCCTAGGCCCAAGCAATCCTCTTGCCTAAGCCTCCCAAGTAGCTGGGACTACAGGCACCTGCCACAGTGCCCGCCCATTTTTTGGTTGTACTTGTCATTGCTGTTTAGCAGGGCAGGGCTGGATTCGAACCAGCCGGCTCTGGTGTATGTGGCTGGCACCTTAGCTACTTGTGCTACAGGCACCAAGCCATAGGTTTAAAATTTTTAGTAATAAAATGTTTTATATTAAAAATAAACCAGTGGCCTTTCCACAGCTCTATCCCACTTTCCAATCTGTATGCTGAAAGAGGAGAGTGTCCCAAAAAATTAGCAAAAGGGAAGCAGATTAGAGTTCACTAGTCAATGACTGTGCTGACCATTCGCATCTCAATGTGCACTAACAGGAGTGTAGGATACACTCATTACTGCTTCAGTTCAGATGCAGGATTTAAGACCATCTTAATTTCTTGGCTATTTTTTTAACTTAGCTTTGAAAAATTCTATCTTGTAATGCAATGGTTGTCTAACTTTACTGTGCATGAGGATCCTGGACAGCTTCTTAAAACACAGATTCTTTATGGCAGTGAAACCCTTCTGCACGATACTACACAGTAGACACACGTCATCATACAGTGATCAAACCCCGAGAGTGAAGCTGATGTAAACTATGGATATTGGATGATAATGACGTGTCCATGCAGGTCCATCAGTGGTGACAAATGTACTAATGACTCTGATACAGGACGTTGCCACTGGGGGAAGCTACGCCTCTGTAGGGCAGGGAAGGTGTGAATATTCTCCGTACTTTCCACTCAATGTTCTTGTAAGCCTAAAACTTCTCTAAAATATAGCCTATTAAAAAAAAAAACACAGAAACAAAAACACAAATTGCTGGACTTCAAGTATCTGGTGCAGTGGATGTGGGGTGGAGCCCAAGAATCTCATTTCTGACGAATTTCCTGGTGATAATTATAATGTCATTCTGTCAACCTCAGAGACCTTCTGCTTTAATAGAATGTCACCTGTTTCAGCCACTTCAAGTTTTCTCACAAATTAAATCCTGGGATCAATCCAAATGGAATATTACATAGTTCAGAAGCTACCTTGACTCTAAATTCTGTTAGGTTTATTTTAACAAATTCTTTCTGGATACCTACGATGTGGCAACCCTCTGCTAGCCTCTGCAGATACAAGAATACATATGAATTCACTGTCCCTGCCACTGAAGATTAATCTGACATTCTTATCTTTAGTGCTACTTGGTAATTTTAGAAAATACTTAAGTCCAATTCTAACCTAAGCGGGTTCACTTCCAATAGATCATTTTTTAACTTTGCTTTTTTAAAATTAATTAATACTGAAGTTCCAAGATGGACTCCTATGAGGAGCTGCTGGCCTGAGACAGATCCTTTGCTGAGGTCTTCTGCACGTACAGCAACAGGGACAAGAAACCAGCCTCAAGAGGACAACAGATGACCATCAGCTGTCCAAGAAAAAGGACCAAGCGGATGGAGAGTGGCATGTGGTGATGGTACCATGGCAGGGGCAGCTCGGCAGCTCCTCCTCAAGCAGTCACCATGTTTGGCTGCTCCATGGCAGTGTCCCTGGGGAAACCTTGCTTCCTGCCGTCTGCACTCAGATGTGCTACACAGTACCCTGTGATCACCCCTGAGCTTCTTTGAGTCACCCCCCAGTAGTAACCTGAATGGCAATGGACCCTCCTTTGTAGCAGAAGCAACCTAGCAAGTTACCAAAGCCCTATGTCTAGAATAAAAATTACATGGAATAAGATATTACCACTTGCTCTCCTCTGAACAAGGGTAGGAGAAGGCTCAGTTCAGCCCCCATGAAATAGCTTATTAGAGAACATTCCATTTGGATTGATCCCAAAGAACAAAAGACATTCCCCTGTCCCTCCCAGACACTGAGCTTAAGCCCAGATGCGATTCTGTTCTGCAGGAGACACCTCAAGGGAATCCTCTAGGGAGAGGTCACAAGATCTTCCCAGCTGAAGTTGGGATTAATCCCTGGCAGAGGCCTAAAGATTGTTTTAGCCCAAAATGGGATTATGGGATTTATCAGAAATTTTAAAGGTTTTGTGCTTCTTTTCAGAAAGGGAACACTGGCATTGTTGAGACAGAGTCTGCCAGCCACCTCATTTCCATGCATATTAATATATTTCTTTTTCCTTCTCCTCAAAAATAAATTAATTAATTAACAGCTGAGTTCAGCTTGCAGTATGAAGCATCACAGTGCTTTCTCTGTATCTTGGTCTCCATCATAAAATAAGTCATCCCAAGGCTCCCCCGAAAGGACCTGAGAAATTATCCACCCACTCCCATGTCGCAGTTCAGGAAAGACAAGCCCAGAACAGTGAGGCAACTTTCCCCTCATGACTGAGCTAGTGAGTGACAGGATACAACAAACCCAAGCTGAGAGACCAGCATTAGGAGCAGGCGGCTCTGTTCATGACTTGGGCTTCACAATGTAACTTGTAACATGAAGGAAAAGTATGCATCCCCTGCCGGGAAAATATTATAAAAGCACATGGGATTAGACACGTAAATTAAGTGATTGAGTATTGTGGTGTTCCCACACCAGCAGTGTAGTGGGAACTCCTCGATGTTAATAAATGTAGGATGGTGTTGTTCACACAGAAGCAGTGTAGTGGGAACTCCTCAGTGTTAAGGGATAGAGGAAGGTAGGGGTCACACAGCAGTAGTGTAGTGGGAGCTCCCCAGTATTAAGGGATGAAGGATGGTGGTGGAAACTCAGCAGCAGTGTAGTGGGAACTTACCAGTGTTAAGGGATGGTGGATGGTGGTGTTCACACAGCAGCAGTGTAGTGGGAACTCCCCAGTGTTAAGGGATGGAGGATGGTGGTGGTCACACAGAAGCAGTGTAGTGGGAACTCCCCAGTGTTAAGGGATGGAGGATGGTGGTGATCACACAGCAGCAGTGTAGTGGGAACTCCCCAGTGAAAAGGAATGGAGGATTGTGGTGGGCACACAGCAGCAGTGTAGTGAGAACTCCCCAGTGTTAAGGGATGGAGGATGGTGGTGGTCACACAGCAGCAGTGTATTGGGATCTCCCAGTATCAAGGGACAGAGGATGGTAGTGGACAAACAGCAGCAGTGTAGTTGGAACTCCCAGTATCAAGGGATGGAGGATGGTGGTGGACACACTTCAGCACTGTAGTGGGAACTCTCCAGAGTCAAGGGATGGAGGATGGTGGTGGTCATAGAGCACCAGTGTAGTGGGAACTCCCCAGTGTTAAGGCATGGAGGATGGTGATGATCAAACAGCAGCAGTGTACTGAGAACTCCCCAGTGTCAAGTGTTGGAGGATGGTGGTAGACACAGAGAAGCAGTGTAGTGGGAAATCCCCAGTGTTAAGGGATGGAGATTGGTGGTGCACACACAGCAGCAGTGTAGTGGAAACTCCCTAGTTTTAAGGGATGGAGATTGGTGGTGCACACACAGCAGCAGTGTAGTGGGAACTCCCTAGTGTTAACGGATAGAGGAACATAGTGCTCACACAGCAGTAGTGTAGTGGAAAGTCCCCAGTTTTAAGTGATGGAGGATGGTGGTGGTGACACAGCAGCAGTGTAGTGGGAACTCTCCAGTGTTAAGGGATAGAGCATGATGGTGGTCACACAGCAGCAGTGTAGTGGGAACTCCCCAGTGTTAAGGGATGGAGGATAGTGTTGGACACACAGCAGCTCTGTAGCGTTAACTCCCCAAAGTTAAGGGATGGAGGATGGTGGTGGACACTCAGCAGCAGTGTACTGGGAACTCCCCAGTGTCAAGGGATGGAGAATGGTGGTGGTGACACAGCAGCAGTCTAGTGAGAACTCCCCAGGGTCAAGGGATAGAGGATGGTTGTGGTCACACAGCAGCAGTGTAGTGGGAACTCCCAGTATCAAGGGATGGAGGATGGTGGTGGACACACAGCAGCAATGTAGTGGGAACTCCCAGTATCAAGGGATGGAGGATGGTTGTGGACACACTGAAGCAGTGTAGTGGGAACTCCCCAGTCTCAAGGGATGGAGGATGGTGGTGGACACACAGCACCAGTGAAGTGGGAACTCTCCAGTGTCAAGGGATGGAGGATGGTGGTGGACACACAGCAGCAGTGTAGTGGGAACTCCCTAGGGTTAAGGGATGGTGAATGGTGGTGGACACACAGCAGCAGTGTAGTGGGAACTCCCAGTGGTAAGGGATAGAGAAAAGTAGTGGTCACACAGCAGTAGTGTAGTGGGAACTCCCCAGTGTTAAGGGATGGAGGATGGTGGTGATCACACAGCAGCAGTGTACTGCGAACTCCCCAGTGTTAAGGGATGGAGGATGGTGTACACACAGCAGCAGTGTAGTGGGAATTCCCCAGTGTTAAGGAATGGAGGAAGGTTGTAGACACACAGCAGCAGTGTAGTGGGAAATCCCCAGTGTTAAGGGATGGAGATTGGTGGTGCACACACAGCAGCAATGTAGTGGGAACTCCTCAGTGTTAAGGGATGGAGGATGGTGGTGGTCACACAGCAACAGTGTACTGGGAACTCCCCAGTGTTAAGGGATGGTGGATGGTGGTGGTCACATAGCAGCAGTGTAGTGGGAACTCCCCAGTGTTAAGGGGTAGAGGATGATGGTGTTCACACAGCAGCAGTGTAGTGGGAACTCCCCAGTGTTAAGGGGTAGAGGATGATGGTGGTCACACAGCAGCAGTGTAGTGGGAACTCCCCAGTGTTAAGGGATGGAGGATGATGGTGGTCACACAGCCCCAGTGTAGTGAGAACTCCTCAGTGTCAAGGGATGGAGGATCTTGATGGTCACACAGCAGCAGTGTAGCGGGAACTCCCAGTACCAAGGGATGGAGGATGGTGGTGGACACACAGCAGCAGTGTAGTGGGAACTCCCCAGTGTTAAGGGATAGAGGAAGGTAGTGGTCACACAGCAGTAGTGTAGTGGGCAGTCCCTAGTGTTAAGGGATGTAGGATGGTGGTGGTCACACAGCAGAAGTGTAGTGGGAACTCCCCAGTGTTAATGGACGGAGGATGGTGGTGGACACACAGCAGCACTGTAGCGGTAACTCCCCAATGTTAAGGGATGGAGGATGGTGGTGGACACTCAGGAGCAGTGTAGTGGGAACTCCCCAGTGTCAAGGGATGGAGGATGGTGGTAGTCACACAGCAGCAGTATAGTGAGAACTCCTCAGTATCAAGGGATGGAGGATCTTGGTGGTCACACAGTAGCAGTGTAGTGGGAAATCCCAGTATCAAGGGATGGGGGATGGTGCTGTACACACAGCAGCAGTGTAGTGGGAACCCCCAGTTTCAAGGGATGGAGTATAGTGGTGGACACGCTGCAGCACTGTAGTGGGAACTCCCCAGTGTCAAGGGATGGAGGATGGTGGTGGTCACACAGCAGTAGTGTAGTGGGAACTCCCCAGTGTTAAGGGATAGAGGAAGGCAGTGGTCACACAGCAGTAGTGTAGTGGGAACTCCCAGTGTTAAGGGATGGAAGATGGTGGTGGACACACAGCAGCAGTGTAGTGAGAACTCCCCAGTGTTAAGGGATGGAGGATGGTGGTGGTCACACGGCAGCGGTGTAGTGGGAACTCCCCAGTGTTAAAGGAGGGAGGATGGTGGTGGACACTCAGCAGTAGTGTAGTGGGAAGTTTCCAGTGTTAAGGGATGGAGGTTTTGGTAGACACTCAGCAGCAGTGTAGTGGGAACTCCTCAGTCTTAAGGGATGGAGGATGGTGGTGGACACTCAGCAGCAGTGCAGTGGGAACTCCCTAGTGTTAAGGGATGGAGAATGGTGGTGGACACACAGCAGCAGTGTAGTGAGAACTCCCCAGTGTCAAGGGATGGAGGATTGTGGTGGTCCCACACCAGCAGTGTAGGGGGAACTCCTCGATGTTAAGACATGGAGGATGGTGGTGTTCACACAGCAGCAGTGTAGTGGGAACTCCCCACTGTTAAGGGATGGAAGATGGTGGTGGTCACATAGCAGCAGTGTAGTGGGAACTCCCCAGTGTTAAGGGAAGGTGGATGTTGGAAGTCACAGAGCAGCAGTTTAGCTGGTTACTCCTCACTTATTATGCTCTGAGAGTACCTTAAACAATTTACTCTTCTCAATAACTCCTTGAGCGATGTACAATCATCATGCCCATTTTACAGAAGAGGAAACTGAGGCCAAGAACATTTATTTGCTTCCCCAAGGAGACATGTATTGTACACTAAATTCTTTCTAAGCATTTTGGGTATGGTTAAACTCACCAATGTAACTAAATTTGGTAGGAAGATACTGTAAGGAATATTTAATCCTTATGTAGAATTGCATAGTTCTTCAAAGCACCAAATCCCTTTTGGGTAGTTTAGCAAATCTCGGTGAGAGAATTAAAAGCAGACGGAAATTTAACATTCTTTTTTCTGAGCCTATTGAAGACTTATTTAACAGGTCTTCTCAACAGGTCAAACATTAAATAAAAATTTTCTTTCAGCAGTTGGATTCATAACAGGTCGAAAAGTTGAACTGGAGTGGTCCACAGGGTACACACATATTCACAGACAGATACACCACACCCGTATTCAATTATGTGTATAAGCAAACATTACCTTATCCCCTGGAGGGTTATTTTTAGCTCTCTTTAGCCGAACTGGTTTCACTTGGCAGACTGCAAACCCCTGCAGGTGGCACCTATTTTTTGTGAAGTGTTTCCTTTTCCCAGAACTGAGACACTGGCACCACACACCACCTTGCCCTTCTCAACATCTGTTTCCACTTACGTGCCAACTAGGGCCACCTGACCTGTGAAGGGAAACAGAACAAAGGTTCATGGTCATTGTCTACCAAAATGTCATGTTTTGGTCCACCCAGACCCTGGAAACAAAGACTGGGAAACCCAGTCTGAATGCCGAGCATCAGTCTACCCTAGAAAGGGGCTATGGACAAAAATATTTCCCTTATTCAACTTTTGAGGTTAATCTGAAAATAAGGTAGGGCTTTTGACCTTGGAGTCTAGAGAAATCAATTTATGAGGAGTCTGATCCCTCGCTGTCATTTCCAGCACTGCACATCTCTACAGAGTTGCTGCAAAAGCCATGAGGATGGAACATAAGGAGGTTGGAGTGGACACAGTAGAAAACAAGCAGGTAAAGCCAGACACACCATGTGACAAGTTTACAGGGCAGCAACGCACTCCACCAGCACCTGTTAGAAAGGACAGTAACCAAGGGATGGAGTGATAGGGAAGCCCCAGGGGTGATGAGACTCGAGAAAGAAAAGCAACTGCCTTCATCTTCCTGAAAAACAAAATCATTTTCTTTCAAACAGTTTTCCAGGATGAAAAGTAGTACCAAGTCACGACTCTTCGAGAATCCTGAGACACCCAAGATAATCCTTGTCCATGTTTTTAAATATATTTTCTTTCCCCTCTCTTCTTTCCTATAGTCAGCATTCAGTCTCAGTAGCAGTTAAATGTAGAGACTAAAGAATATAAAACTAGAGACAGCATTATTTTTGCTTTCAGGTTCCATTTCCAGTTTTCAAAACTTTTATATAATTGGATACCAAGTGCTAAAATGTAATGGCTTGAAGATACACGTGCACAGGTCTGCAAAGTTGCCTGTAACAAAGAAATTCATTGCAAAATAGATGATTATAGGTTAAAAGAGGGAAATAACATTAATACTTACCAATAGAGAGGAGTTAAATATATTTTTCGGGGGGAAAAAAGTAAGCTTCCAAACAGTAATATCTCACATGATCTCATTTATTCAAAACAAACCAAAAACTAAACAGGACATCTGTACCCCATGCACAGACCCACGCTCAAACCAATAGGAGAAATGGTTAACAAAGCTGTTTTCTGTGGGATTAGCAATTAACTTTTATTTTATTTTTCCTATGCTGATAGGAATTTTTGAATATAAATTTAAAGACAGTTGAATTCATATACCTCTGTGTGTGTGTAATATTTACATGTTCATTTTCAGATCCCCTATTTAGGCAACAAAAGATTTAGGATTCAAAGGACACTATTAACAAAAGGCCCAGAAAAAAAATCAACCATTAAGCAAAACAATGGCCTATGTACAGACATTTTTAAATTTAATATCTCATAGAAAATCATATTCTTTTTATTTATTTATTTATTTTATTTTTGAGATACAGTCCCCCTCTGTCATCCTGGGTAGAGTGCAGGGACTACACCATGATACCCAGTTAGTTTTTTTCTGTTTTTAGTAGAGATAGAGTCTCACTTGCTCAGGTTGGTCTTGAACTCCCAAGCTCAAGCAATCCACCTAGCTCAGCCTCCAGAGTGCTGGGATCACCTGTGTGAGTCACCACCCCCAGCCTAGAAAATCAAATTTTTCTCTAGCAATAGATAGGTAAATATTTTGAGATGTCAGTGCTAATAAAAAGTTGAAAACCCAGCAGCTTGAATTTCAAAACTAAAACAACACACAGGGCTCATGGAACTGGTCATGAATTGTGAGAGGTGGAAGATTACGGAGTGAGAAACACATTGCTATGATGCTGTATTTGCTGATGACATTCCGTGACAGCTGCCAGCCTTGAGCAAGCCATCTATCATCTATCTATCTATCTATCCATCAATCACCTATGTATCTATCTCTGAGGAGCTCTAGACACTGAAGTGGCCCTTCTTCTCCTTAGCCTGAAGAGCTGTGAGCAGGGCAGTCAGATGGCCATGAACTCAGTGTTTGGGACCTGGAGATAAGTGGGAGCGGCTCGGACCATTCTGCTGATGCACCAGTTCAGGGAAAGTTAGTTGACACAGCACTTTGCCTTCCGCTTGGCTTGGATAAAAATCAGGAAAAGTGGTTTAGACTCAGGACTTTCTCTGCCCTCCTCAGGGTCCACATGTTTCCTGACCCTTGACCTTTTTTTCTGTGCAGGGGCAGTCACCTGCACATGAGCTTAGCTGACAATGACATCCTGCCCAGGTCTATGACCTGGACCCATCGCTGTGGCTCATCAGGCTGCCCGTCTCTTCTGCAGATAATTCGTTTCATGTCCAGCCACTGCCCCACCACACCGTCACCTAACCATACAGCCAGGCTAGTTTTTTGATTTAACAGGAATGGGATGGGACCTCAGAAATGAAAAAGTTAGAGGGAGTCCTTGGAAAAACCAACTAGCTAATTTATATAGTTAAATATAACTCCCAGGACATAAATCGGACCGCCATAGTTTTCCTTTCCAGTTCCTGTTAAGGAGGGTGTGATGACCACAATTTTAAGGCTGATGAGAAAACATCTGCTCAGCACTACCTGTTCCAACTTTTCTTTCTTTTCACATAAAGATATACAAATTTGGGGAGCTCCAGAAACATCAATGGTCACCCTGCATGCCCATCTATCTGTTTACATCCTACAGGAAGCAAATGGGTGTCATAAATGACAAAATCCCAAATCCTGATGTAACACAGAAGCACTGAAGCGAGAGTCAGAAAACCCAACTTTCATACCAATTCTGATCATTTCTTGGCATTTTGGCTAAGATCATGCCAATTCTGCCACTAGCATGCTCTGACCCCTGTTCATTCATTAGCAAAATAACGGGGTGATTGTTAAGGCCTCCTCCTGAGTGCTTCCTGGGTCAGTGGCCATTGGGAGGCATGGAGTGTGCTTAGTTGTTTTCTACTCCATCCAGAGCTGGGCCTTCAGGCTCCCACCTCCCACGGGTGTCCTGAATGGGGCAGCCTCCCTCACACAGGTGAACACTCAGAAGCAATGGCACCACCAGTCAGTTGTGCTACTCTCTGAAAAACTTCATGTGTTTGCAGAAGTTACACTGCACCTTAAGGATGTAAGTGAAAAACAGGGTCATTTTCTCCATGGCAGCCTGAGAACCTTAGTGTGGCATTAGATAGATGATAGATAGAGTCAATTGATAAGTTGACAATAGATAATACGTAACTGATAGGTAGGTAGACGCAGAAAGGATGAGCAGACAGACAAATAGATACATGAATAGATAGAATACAGGTTCTGAGCATGGTTTCTAGAGTCAGACTATTGGCTCAGACTACAGCACCAAAACCTTCTCACCGTTTCCTCTCAACAAATTACATCACCTATTCGTGACTCAGTCAACTTAATGGCAAAATTCAGATAACAATAATATTTGCCTCATAAGTAGCTGTCAAGGTTAATATTATTCATGTAAAGCTTTTAACATAAGAAGTGCTCCCTAATTTTAGCCATTATTATTGTTCACGTTTTTTGTTTGTTTGTTTGTTTTCGACAAAGGCTTTTTTTTTTTATTGTTGGGGATTCATTGAGGGTACAAAGAACCAGGTTACACTGATTGCATTTGTTAGGTAAAGTCCTTCTTATAATTGTGTCCTGCTCCCAGAAGGTATGTGATACACCATGACCCTCCACCCCCTCCCTTCTTCCCTCACTCTGTCCTTCCTTTCCCTCACCTCCCTCCCTCCTTCTCTCTTTTTTTTGAGACAGAGTCTCACTCTGTCACCCTGGGTAGAGTGCCCTGGTGTCACAGCTCATAGCAACCTCAGACTCAAGCAATCCTCTTGCCTCAGCCTCCCTAGTAGCTGGGTCTATAGGCATCCACCACGATGCCCAACTAGTTTTTCTATTTTTTAGCAGAGATGGAGTCTCACTCTTGCTCAGGCTGATCTCACAATCCTGAGCTCAAGGGATCCACCCACCTTGGGCTCCCAGAGTGCTGGGATTAAAAGGCATGAACCTCCCCACCCAGCCTCATTATTGTTATTTAGGAACTATTGTCTCACCCCTTCACCACCATTTCAATCAATAATCCTCTCCTATCTCACACATACTCAGAAGTAATCACTGCTGGTGACTTGGTGCATTTTTCCTTTTTTTTATTATTGAGACAATTTCACTTTGTCATCCTGGTAGAGTATCAGGGCATCACAGATCACAGCAACCTCTAACTTTTGGGCTCAAGCCATTCTCTTGCCTCAGCCTCTGGAGTAGCTGGAGCTACAGGTACCACAACACCCGGCTATTTTATTTTTTTAAGCAGGCCCAGGCTGGGTTCAAACCCACCAGTCCTGGAGAGCACATGGCCGGCACCCAGCCTGGTGCATGTTTTTATATTAGATACATAGATTTATACACATGTACATGTGCACAATTGTACATACATGCACCTTACTTCTTATATGCCTTTTGTGTTACTACTTCTAAAAGTGGTTTATATAAAAAAATTAATTTTGTATAAAAACAAATTACGTAAACAGAATATGTGTACTCCCTAACATTCTGAAATTTTTTTTTTTTTTGAGACGGAGCCTCAAGCTATCCCCCTGGGTAGAGTGCCATGGCATCACAGCTCATAGCAACCTCCAACTCCTGGGCTCAAGTGAGTCTCCTGCCTCAGCCTCCCAAGTAGCTGGGACCACAGGC